>JAOTRC010000039.1:21995908-22007493 GCA_027497675.1 Cyprinella lutrensis
AAAATGAAATGAAAGCTTTTTTCCTTCCATCACGGCATAGGCATGTGTTGTATTATATTAGAGCGTATTTATCAGCGGAAATGTCAGCGCAGGGGGAGAGGTCAAATGGAGAGGATTCTGCATAAACAGGATCTGACACAGACATTTGATTTTGTTTTGACCGTTGAAAGTTTCTTTAAAGAGGGCTATCATCTGTGCCGTGAGCTCGAGCAGTAGTCACTGTGAGTGTGAGTCATCTAGAGATACTCTACAATTACAAAAAATCACACTGCATACACACAGGAATATTCACAATTAACATCATGGGTTGTGAATGGCAAATGGGGTCAGTAACTGATGACAGACTTTTTAGGTGAATTAAAGGACAAAAATTTAAAATCAAAAGTTAATGGCATTTGTTTTAAAGCAAAGACAGCATAATAAAATAATAAAAGCCAAACATTTCACCAAAATATGCTTGTATGGTTTCAAATCATAAAACTATAGATATAATAAAAAACATTCTGTCTCTATCAACCAGAAAGTGTTCAAATATGTTCAGTTTTTACAATCACTTTGCTACTATTTTCAGAACCTTGATGTAATTTTTTACAACTCTAGACACAAAACTCAAAACGGTTATCACTTGTAACACAGGCTGTCTAATGCTGCATTGCATCGTGCATTCACATCTTTAAGGAAATCTTGCACTTGCACATTTATTGGTTCAAAAAACAAATTTACTGTGATTGAACAATGTGTGTGATATATTGATGCAAAACACTACAGTACAATCACAACATAGGTTTATGAATCAAAGCATATAATATTATGCTACATCAATGGATATTTTAGTCTAATTGGTTCATGCTACACGCTAATTGATGACAATGAATCTCTTATCTTGAAACGTGATGGTTTACTGTAAACATGGAAGATTGTGTGTCTGTTTCCATACAACTATGCATTAAGAGTAATGCAACAGTTACTTATCATGATAGTTAGATCATTGTAAGGAAATGAATAGACACTCATTTGAAATGTAATGTGTGAATTGCCTTTTGAAATAGTAGTACTTTGATGTTAAATTATGTCATACTGAACAGGTGATTTATGTTGAATGAACAAATGATGAAGTTGCATGTGTATTGTATCCAAGCAATTTGGAAATGGGTTAGAGTTTTGAAAAATGTGCATTTTGATCATTGGTTGTGAGTTTTGTGTCTATGGAGTTGTGAAAAATGATATCAAGGTTCTAACAAAGTGATTGTAAAGAACTGTAATATGCTGGACCACATGTTAATCTGCAACAACATAATTTAAAAACAAAAACAATAATAATAAAAATGTAAATATTGTAAAGATTCATACATTTCTGAGACTTCTCATTCATCAGATGTTAGTTCTGTTAGAACTGTGTGTAATGTTTGCTGTGTAATCCAACTTTTATTAAATCTGTTAATCTACTGTTAGCACTGGGATTTTCATAGATTAAAAGGAGTTTTTAAAAGCAGACTGTGTGTGTGTGTGTGTGTGTGTGTGTGTGTGTGTGTGTGTGTGCACACGTGCGTGTGTTATGTGTAAAACAATATTTTATGGCCTTGAAGACCCTGAAGGGACTTTTGACTATTCTCTACTCTATACTATACTCTATTGAGTTATTCTATACTAAATAAGAGTTATTCTCTCTAGCAGTTATAGAGAAGAGTTTTGCTTTGGACATATTATTGACACTCAACATGACCTTCACAGTGTTGTACAGCGATAGCAAAACACCAATATACAAATAAAAGCAATATAAACTACTTTTCAAAAGTTTGAGATCAGTTATTTTGGTAACACTTTACAATAAGGTTTGTTAGTTAACTACATTAGTGTAAAATTATGAATGAACAATGTTTCTTCAGCATTTGTTAATCTTTCTTAATTTCAAAATTTAATACACTCTAAAAAAAATGCTGGGTTGTTTCAACCCAAATTTGGGTCAAATCTGGACAAACCCAAATGTTGGGTTAAAAATGTCATTTAAAAAATTAGAGTTTGAAATTACATTTTTAACCCAAAATTTGGGATTATCCTTTTACCCAAATTTGGGTTCAAACAACCCAGCATTGCTTAGAGTGTACTTTATTAAAATCTTGTTAACATAGGTTAATACACTGTGAACTAACATGAACAAACAATGAACAGCTGGTTAACTAACATTAACAAAAATGAACAAAAACAGTCACAAATGGATTGCTCATGGTCAGTTCATGTGAGTTGAAGTTCCCCTGACATGAAATTTTCACTTTCTGAGTTTTTTTAACATTAATTTTAGTTCCCCTAGCCTGTATTTAGTCCCCTCGTGTCAAGAATTTTCAATTGGTGTAAACCGAGCTCTGTCTACTTTTCTCTTCTCTGCAGCTCAGACGCACTGATCTTGAATCTCCTCCCCATGATGTCATAAGGGGAAAGGTAACCTCCCCTTTCTGCTAGGGACAAATGCATTTTATTACTAAATTATGACTATTTTAATCTCAAAAACATACTAACACTATAAGGGTAACCCAGGAAACATTATAAAATAATAAAATAACCATGTCAGGGGACCTTTAACACATTAACAAATGTTTAATAAATGAACCTTATTGTAAAGTGTTACCCTAATTTTTTTAGAGAAATTAATCATTTTTTTCAACAAAGGACACATTAAATTGATAAAAAGTCATTACTTATATTTCAAATAAAAGTAGTTCTTTTGATTTTTCTGAGCACCAATCAGCATATTAGAATTAATTCTGAAGGACCATGTGAAACTAATGATGCAGAAAATGTAGCTTTGCCATAAAACATAAAACAATACAATTATGACCACCAATCATACTTCCTGACGCATCAAACCATAATCATCCAGTGAGTAAAGGGCGATTCATATTAATCAGCCTGATGCTCATTAATTCTCCAATAACTATCGAAAGTTGCTCCTGCACTACAATCCATGAGCATGCAAAATACTTTTGCAACACCTCTTTCTTTTGAATCGAGCTGAATTCGATTTTTTTTATGACCGAGGTGTTTACATCAAGGTTTTTCATTCTGGTTGAGCTATTAATACGATTTTGAACTGAATAAAACTGACACAATCTGGATGGAGTAGAAGAGAAAGAAGAACTTCTGGGAGGAGATATCAGAGAACCAATGTGTGATAATCTCTATAATCCCTACAAAAGGTGGAGAAATGAAGCTTTTGAGAGCTCTGAAGCTTTTCATATCTAGTCAATCCTTATGGGGTGGAGCTTACTGTACATTTTTTTTTAAGTGAAGTCAGATGGGATGAAGTCATGGGTCAAGAATAGTAAAAGAGGTGCATTTCATTTTTCCCCATAAACAAAGGGCTGGTTTGATCTGCAGTCACATTTTGGGATACAGACATTGCAGGGTTTTTTTTTTTGGCTAATCTATAGTAAATGGTTTCTCTAAGACAAGTTCCCTGTTAAACTCTAGAAGAAATACTCTCAGGTTGCAGTGTTTATTTGTGTGCATGTATGTTTTTGATTCTCAATATAGTTTTGGATTTCACATAAAAACACAAGGAGTGAGACACTAAATCCATTAACAGAACCACCCTTCGGCAGAACACACACACCCAAACAGCCACTAAAACACACATTCACTCACTCACTCACTCACATACACACTGTGGCTGCAATGCGTCACTGAGGACAAAGCCTAAACAGAGAGACATAGAAGAGAGAGGGAGAGGATGTGAGATAAAGGAGAAGAAAAGAACAGCAGATGAAAGAGACGAGGGAAGGATAAACGGAGCGTGAAGGAGAAAAGGAATCCTGCTACTGCCTTACAGACATTCCTGTTGTCATGGATACCAGCCCTAAAATCTTACATATACACATGAACATGTCAGCATACTTCTGTTTGAACAGATCTTGAATAGCTCAGACACACACACACACACACACTTACACTCGTCTAATCAACGTGAAAGCTTGTGCTCTCAGCTGATGTGTAATTGGCTGGTCGCCCTGCCAGTCATACAGTGAGAGCTCTTTGATGTGTTAAGATGACTGCATGACAAAGGCAACAAAAGCACCGCATTAATCAAAGACAACATTCCCTTATGTTAACCATGTCACCATAGCAACAGCCTGGCAACTCGGCCCACACCAAGAGAGAGTTCTGCATCATAATCAGCTGCACATGCCACAAAAACCTTCTAGAACATTGTCATGAGACATTAAGCACTGAGAACCCTTCAGAATACACAGAGCCCGCCTTGCAGCCTTGAAAACTCACTAGAACACTATTACCGACCTACAGTCTTGAGAACTCATTGGAACACTGTTTCCACCTTGAGCCCTGAGAATCCACTAGAACGCTATCCCTTAACCGTATAAATACTTCAGAACACGGTCTCCAACTTTAGATCACGTTACCCATCTTGCAACGTTGCAAATCCACTAGAATACTGTTCCAACCTTCAACTTTGAGAACCCTTCAGAACACTTTACCCACATTTAGTCCCTGTCTTACAACCTTAAGAACCAACCAGGACACTGTTCCCAATTTCAAAACACTTTCCCCATCTTAGAACCCCGAGAACATACTAGAACACCCAATTTTAAAACATTTCCATCTTATCACGATACAACCTTGAGAACCCACTAGGTTTCAACCTTCAAAATTGGGAACCCTTCAGAACACTGTCCCCATCTTACAACCTTGACAACCAACTAGAACACTGATCCAGTCTTCAAAACACGTTCCCCATCTTAGAACCCCGAGAACCTACTAGAACACTGTTCCCAATTTCAAAACACTTTCCCCATATTACAACCTTGAGAACCCACTAGAACACAGTTTCAACCTTCAAAATTGGGAACCCTTCAGAACACTGTCCCCATCTTACAACCTTTAGAACCAACTAGAACAGTGATCCAAACTTCAAAACACGTTCCCCATCTTAGAACCCCGAGAACCTACTAGAACACCCAATTTCAAAACACTTTCCCCATCTTACAACCTTGAGAACCCACTAGAACATGGTTTCAACCTTCAAAATTGGGAACCTTTCAGAACACTGTCCTCATCTTACAACCTTGAGAACCAACTAGAATACTGATCCAAACTTCAAAAAACACTGTTCCCAATTTCAAAACACTTTCCCCAACTTACAACCTTGAGAACCCACTAGAACACAGTTTCAACCTTAAAAATTGGGAACCCTTCAGTATACAGTCCCCATCTTTAGAACACTGTCCCTGTCTTACAACCAGAAGAACCAACCAGAACACTGTTCCCAATTTCAAAACACTTTCCCCATCTTACAACCTTGAGAACCCACTAGAACACTGTCCCTTAATCGTATAAATACTTCAGAACACGGTCTCCAACTTTAGAACACTTTACCTATCTTAAAACCTTGCGAACTCACAAGAACACTGTTCCAACCTTCAACTTTGTGAACCCTTCAGAACACTTTACCAACCTTTAGAACAATGTCCCTGTCTTACAACCTGAAGGACCAACCAGAACACTGTTCCCAATTTCAAAACACTTTCCCCATCTTGCAACATTGAGAACCTACTAGAACATGGTTTCAACCTTCAAAATTGGGAACCCTTCAGAACACAGTCCCCACCTTGAGAACAGGCTCCCTGTCTTACAATCTTTAGAACCTAGAACACTGTTTTCACCTTCAACCTTGATAACTCCTTTCCCAGAATCTTCATGTAAAGAAGAACAGTTAGGAGCCGTTCACATAGAAGAACATATTTTTGCAGGGACACAAGACATGTTTTTATAAAACTTCTTTTAACTTTAGTGCAGTATTTTTAGAATGCTGTTCCAAAACTAAAATATGTTGTTTTAGTTGCTGCTAGAGATAGAAGTGTCCGTCTAGATGGTTTACGTAGAAAACCTATGTAAAATGGAATGCAAAAACACATTCTTTGCGTATTGCCCCTCACAGATCAGATCACCATATAAACTACAAAGTCTCTACACACAACCATCCAAAACAAACCAAAATATATAGATATATAGATATATATAGATATACATGCAAGAGGAACAAGAAAGAAAAAGGAGAGATGTGGAAATAAATCAGGAACTGACACTGAACTCAAAGGAACTGACATTGAACTCAAGAAGGTGCAGTGAACAGACACAGAGCCTATATTTAAGCACCATTTACCAGCTGCGTTTGATTGGTTCAGAATCGCATAAGCTTTTTCTAAACTATGCCAGCTAATGTGTGGTTGTTTGCTTGTGTGTGTGTGTGTGAATTGCACTCACGTTCTGTTTGCCCACTATGTTATGGAAGGGAAGTTCAGGGCTCCATGTTCCCTCTGTGAAGGAAGTGTTGGAGGTTCTGTGCTCTGATTGGTTGGTGGAATCTCTCATGATGTCCTCTGGCAGTGTGAGCAAGCTCTCCTCAGGCTGCTTGATCAGGAATGTCTCGATGTTATGCCTGCGCAGGAAGTCGTTACGGTCCTTACCGTGACCCTCCTCCACCTCGTAATCACCGTTCAGGCAGTCTAGAGCCGCTTTAGAGATGTGGATCCTCCTGAAGGGGTCGAAATTAACTACAGATTCATCTCACACATCCAAAGCACGACACCTTTTTCAAAATGAGAATAAACAGAAACCCAATTAATTTCCTCCCACACCATTACACAAGAGGTGGAGGTGTACATAAAATCTTTCTTTTCCATCTTGGTCGAACATGTTTGAGGGCAAATTGATAATCCTACTGTACTTCCCTTATATTTAATCACCAAAGAGAAGTTTTGTGTGCACATGTGTGTGTATCTTACCCAGGTATTCCCCCTGACTCCAGTTTGTTGGCTATGTCGACATCCCAAGACCACACGTCAAACTGCCATTTCCGCAAACCGAGAACTCCACACAAAACTGAGCCAGAGTGGATGCCGATGCGCATGTCTATGTCATGCTTCGTACGTGAGCGCACATACCTAAACATCCAAACAGAAAAGGTTAGGATGGATAGGTTCCGTTATAGGCAATTTTGTAATGGTGACACTAAACTGTTGAGCACAAGAACACTGGGTTTAGGCCAGTGAAAATACACATCATATACTATTACTCCTTATAACGGGGTAACAGGCAGAAAAGTAAGTGGCTGTTTATAAAACGCGGAATCGAGGTCATACTGTCACTGCCGTGTGTGTGTTGAGAGGTAGTGTGAGTGCTGTGATACCTGACTGTTAGTGCAGCACACAAATACACACCTGCTGAACAAGGGCCTCTCATGTGCTATCTAGCCTCTATTAAGGGTCAACAGAACTCGTCTAGTGGCCTCTTTCACTCTGTCATTCACTCGCACACTTTTTCTTGCTACGGGCATAGACTAGCCCGGTAATACCAAACTCTGCAACTTCGCTTTGATTCGTAGACAGAGCCTGGAATGGTATTGAAAATTTTTTTTATTTCTCGCGCTTGTCTTGGGGGCTTGTCTGAAGTATGAAATCATTGGCCAATAACTTAAAGCAATCACCTCTCTCTCCAAGATAAAGATCACCTCCACTTCTTGTTCGGGCTTCAGTTTGCAAATGCCGGGATTGTTCTACCCGTATCTCCATATCCGTGGCCATTTTCGTTTTCCCTAACCTAAAAATACAATCTTAAACTCGGCGCTTAATTGACTGGAGTTGTCAAGCTCCAAAAAATACAGATCCACAAACGTATCTTTAAAAAGTCAACTCATACCAACAACTCGTGTGCATTTGACAGCTTCTGAAACAATATAAAAGCTTTGCGAGTGACAAACCGAAAGTTTAAGTCATTATTCACTGACAATCTTCTGCTCCAGTGGGCTGTTTACCACTCTGGTCACACGGTCAATGACTAGAATCATTCAGACAAGCTTTGTGAACTGGATCAATTGATTAGTTGACAAGATCAGACAAAATAGAATGATTTATTTATTTAAGTGGGCATCTTTACTTTTCTTGTTAATAAGGACAGCTACAATATTGTGGATGTCAAGTTGGATGAAAATCAGTAAATATTGACTTGAATTTCTAAAGTCCCGCCAAGTCAACGCAAATCTTGTGGGAGCAGGCGATTTGAAATTTGCTTTGAGCGGGAATGGACGGCTAAAAAAAAACTGCGGGATTGTGAGGTAGCCTAACGACATGATGGGGATGTCAATAAATGATGTGTGAAAGAACCTCAAACGAGGTATTTACAGCAAACAACCTAAGCAAGGCAAGTCTGACATTCTCTGAGGCTAACTGCTTTCAGACATGCTTTCTCCACATTTACTAGGACAAATAAAGCCTATGAAGGAATACTTCAATGGCTAAAATCAAAGTACTTGAACTCTAAAGAAACGCGCGGTAGCCTAAGCGATTTAGATGTTCCCGATAGCCTAGCCAGGCTACTATTCATCTTCCTTATCAGTGTGTCAGAATACATGCAGGCCAGGGAAACAAAACAAACAACCCTATGAATCTCTTGAATAATAGCAATACAAATACGTGTTTTTTCCTGCGGGACGGGTGAAGACATAAAATCAATGCATCTCTATTATTGTGCGGGATTAAATTGTCAGAGTTTTGCGGGTGCAGGCGGGACAATGCTGGGTTGTTTTAACTCAACTGGTTCAAATATGGAGAAACCCAAACTTTGGGTTAAAAATGTAATTCAAAAATTTAACCCAATGGCTGGGTTTGCACATATTTGACCCAAAGTTGGGTTGAAACAACCCAGCAATTTTTTTATTGTGGGAGCGGGCGGGAGTGTGACACATACGGTCAGTAATGGTCAAAAATTCAGCGGGCGCGGGCGGGTGGGAGCGGGATGAAGAAAACACTCCCGCGCAGGGCTCTATTACAAAAATGTTTTGTGTTCCATGTAAAGAAAAAAAGATGTACAGGTTTAGAACGACAAGATAGCAAGTCAATTTTGTCAAATTTTTTCAAAGTTTTGTGTGAACTGTCTTCCTAGTAGCTACTTCCTTGCACTGGGCTAATTAACTTCTTGCCTATATTCTTCTTTCATGTCAACACTTGTCTCATTTGTGTCTATTTAGGCAATGAAATGAAAATCTCTGCAATAACCTGAGCAATAAAATCATGCAATGTTGAATCATAATTTTGTGTTGGCCGGCAGTTTAGAACATGAAATGTTTTACAGTTACCTGATGGTTTTGATCATGCTGAGGCCCATCTCAACACAGCAGTGGGCATGATCCGGTCGAGGCTCGGGAAGGCCAGAAACACAATAATAACAATCCCCCAGTATCTTGATCCTCAGACAATGATGCTCCTGAGGGGAAAACAAAAATTCATTTTCACATTAAATTAAGTCAAACTGTTAACAGAGTTCTTTTAATGTAATATGACTGACTGAATCAATCAGACTACATTAGGTTATCCCAATGCAAGTAATTTTTAAGAGTCAGGTCAGGTAGAAATAGCTGCTTAAGGTAGCAATGCCACAGTTTCCCTTATATTATGTGCATATGAGAGTGATTAATGAGGGTTCAAGCAATTATAACTGCAATCACCCTGTAATTTCCACTGCAGTCTCTATCTGTTTTAGTCATCTCTCACCCTACCAGGTTTTTTGTGTAGAACTCAGAGAGGGTGGTAATTATAGAGCCGCCACTCATTCATGCGGTCTCTCTGAGATCCATTACTCATGTCTACTTCTGTATTAACATTGTTTCACAGCTCAGTAAATGGCTGCTTGGAAACAAAGAGTTGTTACGCCCATAACCGCCATTTGTCAATCGCTAAAAACAACACCTACATCTTGATTATCTCTGGACTGACTCATGATAACAGGTTTGAAGCATTAGCGCTAATCTGCAGGCTAGGCGAATGCCTTTTACATAATCAATACCAAACTGGGCCAATTTAACGGATATTAACATAGAGACGAGCATAGTGTAACAACACACTCCACACTCTAAACATCAACATAACAGCATGAGGCCAATAAAGAATCCATTAAATTAAACTTTCTGCAGAATTACAGTGAAAAAACTTGCTCTTAGTTGCATTGAGCCATTCGAAAAACGTTGCGTTACAGTAAATGTGTACAATAAGATGGTAATACCATGGTATTTTTTATATATACTGTACACAACTGTTACAATTTTCTATGGAATACTGATAACATGATATGGTACTCCAATGTGCTTCCATGAATATCATGGTATTACCAGGGTATATGTCCATAAAAACAATATATTTAAATTGTACGTCTAAAAAATATGCCACCATTTGTTAAGGGATTACCAAGACATTTCGTGTTCCTGCATATATTACATGCTTAGATAATACTGTACTTCAAATAATGAGAGAGTTAATGCACATTTCCCATCAGGCAGTGTGAGGGCGTAGGAGAAAGACAGAGCCAGGGAGAGACAGACAGAAAGAGAGTGAGACAGATAAAGCTACTGTAAGACAGGATCTTCAAAGTGTTTTCAGGAAGAGGCACGACGCAAACAATCAAAAACATCATGTCTGAAAATGTTGAATGTGACATACAACCGCCTAGTTAACCAGTACAGCACTAACCACGCACATGTGACGTGACGTTCTGAGTAAACATTGCCATCGGCAGAGAAAATGAATACTGCTCATCAAGATAAACACTGCTGCAGAATTTAATACAACGCCAGGCCTGCTCGCATGAGTATGACCGCAAATTCACACAAACGCACAAGGACACAAGGATATTTAAATATGACATACTGATACAGCCATCTGCAAGCACACATATGCCACATTTGAATATCTGCATTATGCATCAGCAAGCCACTTTATGGTTGGTTGATCTTCAATGATTATTGCACTGACTCATGAATAAGATTACTGGAGAGTTGCAGCATGAGGATGGAGTTTAATAGGCTTCATAATGCACTTATTCCCTCCCTCTCAACAACACAACAAAAACACATTTGTTGAAAGTACAAAATCAGTCTGTACAAGTACACGTCTGAAGTGTTGTTCTTTCTTCCATGGCGTAGCTATCAAGCTTTGCACTAGCCGTCAACATTTTGTACCCTTGTGCAAACACACATGGGCACATACACTCTCATATATCAGTGTTATTAATGTTGGGGACAGGATCATAATGTTTTTATTTATGTGACTTTAGCTATTTAGCACATCAGTGCACTGCAGGACATGAAGGAGGGTGAGCCGTCACACATTTCAGCCTCCTCTTAACTCTAGCTGAACTCAGCTTATCTGGTGCCACTATAAACGCCAAGCCAAGATACTCTGCCATTGCCCTTGGCACACAAACATAACACTCTCTTAGTTTCACATACATTCTGCATCAGATATGTTCAAGCAAACCAACAGGCTAACTGCAATTTTCAAGGTAAACAGCGCTGACTTATGTACATAAAGCGATAAAATAATCAGAATTTACATAGAAAGTAGTGTGTTGAATGACAATGATTTAAAGGAGTAGTTCAAAATACATTTGCTGATAATTTACTCACCCCCATGTCATCCAAGAATATCCATGTCATTCTTTCTTCAGTCAAAAAGAAATGAAGGTTCCCTTTCGTAGTCACTCCGAGTTACGTCAAGGAGTGACGGAGAATGGGGGTTTCGCATAGA
>JAOTRC010000039.1:22135413-22149217 GCA_027497675.1 Cyprinella lutrensis
TCCTCTCCCCCTCCCTCTTATTTCCATCAATACCATAGGTCAATACAACTAACGTGACATGCGACAAGCGGGAGCCGGTAAGAGGACTTTTCACGAGTGAAGGTATTATTGCGCCAAGTCGCAATAATGCTCTAAAGCACTTTTTTTTAAGAATTTAAGAATGCAAAAGGGATTGGAAGCGGATTGGTGCATCAACTTGCTGTCAGAGAGATGAGAGAGTGAGAATGTGCAGCTGGTATTGAGCATCCTGCGCAAGAGTTTCAGATATTTCAGTATCGAAATGTGTTAAATCGATATTTTCGACAACACTAGATTGAACTATAGAATAGTGTATAGTGTAGGCAAGTAGGAGTGACTGCGTAATACGCCACCGCTGAAATACATCCACATTTGGCGAGTGTTAATGTCAAGCCCTGGTTGTGTGTAAAATATTAAAGGCATAGTTCAACAACAACAACAAAAAGTACTCACCCTCATGTATTCAAACCTGTACCTTTCTTCTGTGGGACACAAAGACGATATTTTGAAAAATGTGTTTTTCAAAAAATAAAAATCAATAGGTTCCAATCAATAGGTTCCAATGTTGTTTTGACACAAATGACTTTTAAAATATCTTCTTATATGTTCCACAGAGGCTTTCATGCAGGTTAGGGATAACATGTTAGTGAGTAAATTATATTCTTAAATGTACAATTAATATTGAACAATTAATATATTTAAAAAAATACATTAATTTATAATGCTATCTATAATCTATAAATGCTATCTAACCATTTTGGAATAAAAATGAATAATACACGCAACATATTTGGCTTAAGACTTTTTGGCAAAGTAACATTTTATTGCCATACAATTTCTGGCCTCTTCTTTTGCAAAAAAAATCCTGCTCGATTCAGGCAACATTTACTCCACACCACTGACGCACTACGGTGAGGATCTGTCTTGCTTCTCCATTATGGACCAAATTACATGAGAAGCCAAAATTCAATTTTACAACTGGAGTCATTGCAAACCATTCTGGTTATATATGCCTTTTTGCTGCATTCTTGTCACTTTTATTTATAGGTAGGCCTACAGCAGAGAAAAAAAAACATTAAACGAGGAGAAGAAATGCAGGGAAAGTGCTCATACGAGCATCATGCCAGGTCATATGACGTCAACCTGCTCCAGCATCTTTAATTCTGTTGATAAAGCAAGTTTGCAAAAAGAAGAAGGAAACATTATTTTGTTGGCACATATCTGCATAACACACACACACACACACATCTACAGAGGGATTTCCCACTCTGACAGCACGCCTTTCCATTCTCACCCAGTAACACAACAACCTGCTGTGATAAAATGATCTGTGAATTACAGAACCGCAGAGAGTGCACACACACAAACATATTTGCACCTCCACATTGCGAGTGTGTGTATTAGTGAAAGAGACTGAGTACATTGGCCTAGAGCTATACATACATGACATAAATGGATTTCATCTTACTCTGAAAAAAACAAACAAGTCCTTTAACCTTTTATCTGACTGGGAAGGTCACACTCACACCCACACACACACTTGCAGAGAAGGCCAGCTAGAGGTGAGGAATCACCATGTGGCCGTAGAATGCTGGGTAATGCAGTTTAGGGAGGAGGAGACTTTGCACCTACTGCAAATGTGTGAGGTGATACTGCGTTTGCTGTTAATGTTTCCAGGTTTAACCCACTACAAAACTGCTGCTTAGACACAAGGAGCTTAAACTCACTCACTTACCAGTCGCTCATTATGCTTAGCTGATCTGAAGCCAGATCCCCCGATCAACCAGCTGGAATGGCCTAGAAATGTCTAGTCACCAACCATAACCCTAGAAATGCCCAGCAAGTAACTAGAACACCCCAGTGACCAGTTATATGTCCTTAGCAACACCTAGAAACCAGCCAAAAGACCCTAGCAAATAGCACTGTAAAAAATAAAACCGTAATTTTTACAGTAAAAAACGGCAGCTGTGGTTGGCAGAACTTTACCGTCAAAAATACGGTAGCAGCGTTATTGGTTATACAGACTTAAGTTGAAATTTACAGTAATAAACCGTAGATGAGTCACATGATCAAACAAAGATCATCACGAGCAGCTCTTCCACAAGAAGGTTAATACTTATATAAAGAAGCTGCACAGTGTCATTCACACAAACAGTTAACACACATGAAATTAAAAAAAATTAATAAACATTAATTAAACAACATTAAATGTAACATAAAACCACAAATGTACACAAAAAAATATGAGGAACCATAGTTATTTCAACAAAAATTCATAAAATGTGATGTCACATAGGGAATTGTGGGAATGTAAATTTATGGTTTTATTATACGAATTGTACTTTTTCACTTTCAAAAACATTCAATTTAACAGTATTTTACAGTAAGAGATCTATCACAGTTATTTACCGTATATAGTATGGAAACCTTCTGTTAACCATTTAACAGTTTTGCACTGTAGCATTCTTACTCTAGTTTTACTTTCATCATTAAAATTACCATTATTTTTTACAGTGACATCCAAGCAAACTATCAAGAGTATGCATTATGGCATTATTCTCTGAGTAATGCGTTCCCTTACATTTTCTCATCTGGTTGGGCTTGTTTGTTTTTTAATAAATCTATTTTTGGAAAATGTAAAGGCCTTTTCACACCAAACGTGAAATGAATAAGCCTCAGGCTGAGGGAAATGCAAATTCACGCTTGAACAGTAGAGGCCGTAGCTCATACTAATCTTTCAGCTGTGATCCAATCTGGATTGCAGAAGAATAGGACACACTTTTTTTATTTCAGCAATAAAAAAGAGAGAAAAATAAACTTGGTTATTAGTACTGTATGGTTGATTATCATTGAAGGTCAGCAGCAAAGATATGTTTAATAAATTAAATACATAAAGCATATTTGTGTTCTATAACATTTAATTGTTGCAGGTTTGCGTACTATTCATAGAGGTAGCATTTCACTGTTTTTATTCATTTTGAGGAATGCTGAATATGTTTTTGTGCATGTAAGTTGAGTAAATGAACGCTCACATTTAGTCTAACTACCATGTCATGTTTCACACAGCGCACACGTCTCTGCTCTTACTCCTGATTTCTCTCAGTATGGGGACAGGACAGATGTGAGTCAATACATGGGAAAACAAAGTAACTTGCATTCCTTATTTGAAAAAGTAACAGATATTTTCTTGTAAATGTAAAAGTAATGCGTTACTTTAGTTGAAAAAGTAATCTGATTACGAAACTCTCGTTACTTAATGCACAAACGCTGTTTGACAATTTATCTATTATAAATAAAAGTATGTAATTTGATATTTATGCATTTTAAAAAACCTTTATAAAATGGAACTTAACTATACTAGTAAATTATAAGCAGCAGTCTTCGTCTGCACCGTCCTGTCTTCGACTTCACCACACTTCCCAGAAACCCTCTCGTCTCCACACCTGAACTCACTCCCTCATTACACACCTGTTCATCGTCTTCATCATCCTTGTCACCTGTCCTCACCTCGTTAGTGTTCATTGGTATCTATATTTAGTCTCCCTCTGTTCAGTCTAGTTATACTTTGTTCATGATAATATTATTGTAGCTGTTTCTCAATATGCATTCGTGTCTGTTCTTGTAAAACGTCATCAGTCACTGCCCAATTACTGTTCCAATTTAAAGTTTACATCTAGCCAAGTCCAGTTCAAATCCCCAAATGTGTTCTTAATCCACCCCGTTTACTTAGGATGCATTGAGAGGTGACTTGTGCGAACTTAAGGCAGCCAGGTATCCCAGAATGCATCTCGAATTAACCAGCAAGCGGCAATAGCACAGGAGAAAATCCGCGAAATATACTGTTATTGTGTCATGAAATGTAAATTTAAGAGTGTTTCAGGCAATGATGTGGTTGTTTAAATCTTAAATCTGTGATTTATTTATAAAGATGGCGCCTATTTGAAAAATGTATTTGACGTATTAGGAGTTGTGAGATCCAAGCCTTCACTGGCGCCCAGCGCCATATTTTATTATGGATATATTATATTATTAATATATACAGTGAATATAATCAAAGTTCGCCTTCCCTGAACCACAACCACGAAAAGAGGCAGAGTTGTGGCACATTTCGTTTTATTGTTGCCTAAAATATATATAAATAGATAACTGGAGTAGCCAGACTGCTGAGTGATGCGATCAAGTAAGCTCTGTCCCATTTGTAGAAGAACCGGACATGCGTCCTCTTGTCTTCGGGAGTTTGTTCTCCTGAGTCTTACTTGGCAAGTCTGAACTACAAAGGACGCAAGTCCGAAGTTTGCGTACTTGGTATTGAGAAATGGCTTGTTTGTAACCTGCCTGTCAGTATACAACCTGAAACTTATAGAAGTTTATATTGGAACTTTTGTCTGTTCGCCTTGTCTTTCTCCAACACACACCGTGACACTTAGGAATATATAACATAAACATAAAACAAGTTCTGTATCTGAGTGGAATTGTGGCAAACTTTTTTTTTAAAAATAAATACATTTTATTTAATTAATTATTTAAAAAAAACATGTCAAATAAAATCACACATTTAGATCTAAGGGTGTGTTATATTAATGTGGAGACTATTACTTTAGGCATACATTTGTTCTAATTATGATAACTGCTGGATCAATGGGGAGAATGGATTAGGTGGGATCACCTTGCGTGAGGAATAGGGGTGGACGTTCTGTTTGCTGAAAGCTATGAATCAATATGACAGTGAGCTCCTCTCAGAACCACTCCAAACCTCCCTCACATGCTCTCTCTCTATGGGTTGAAGGTCACCAGTCATCCCCACCAGGTGAGAGCAAACCCTGGAAATCGTCCTAGATGTCCACCTGACCTTCAATTATCGATGCATTGCGACAACCCCATGCTCCTGCAGCCTTACTTGAAGATTACCTTCTGCTAGACTGGTTTGCTGCAAGTCACTCCTCACAGGCCCTCTTGAATCCATCCAACACGCTATTTTATTAGTCATTCAGCTGACACTTTCTTAGCCAAAGCAACTTACAGTATATTTATGACAGGGGAGGCCCACCCAGAGCAACCTGCGGTTAAGTGCTTTGCTCAAGGGCGAAACTGTGATGGAGGATCTCAGTAGCTCTCCACTTCATGAATCATAGCATCAACCTTCAGATACTAGCTCAGATCTTTAACCAATGAGCTGCTGCCCCCACCCCATTCTAAAATGCTTCTGCTTGTTATATTATTCATCATCCATAAATTCTCACATTATGTATTTGCTGAACTCCTGGTGTAAGTGTGATTCAGCTGCCAGTATCAAATTCCACTTAGAGATTCTAGCCAAGAGTGCAGCCAGAAGCCTTGGCCCCTGTTACCCACAAGATGACCAGACCGTACAAGACAGTCCAGCTGCGGCAGCACAAGTTTTTGATATCAAATATTCAAGGTAACATGAGAGCGTCCGTGGTATAACTTAATCATCATTGCCCTGACCTAAGTCTTCTTCAACCATTATTCATACATGACCTGACACCTTTCCAAAACTCATTTACTGAAGCACATGGCAAGTTTAATTAAGCAAGCGACTCTTCATAATTCTGTCTTAACTGTTCGGAGTAAATCAGCTTCAACCTGACACCTTAAACAAGATAAATCTCATTGTTGAAGAAAAGTAGGACATCGGAGATATAGATCAAAGAATTCCTGCATTCGAGAAATGCTTTGCAATTCCCTGTTGTACATGGTGGTCACAAATCGATAGCCAAAGGCAAAGTGAGAACTCAATGCTGAAAATCACATCCTGTCAAATTTTAAAGAGCAAGTATAATGGATGCATGAAACCAAAAACCTCTCCTTTTTTACTGAGCTAAGCAGCACCGCTGGTCCCATACCACCATTGCTACATTCTATACAGTATTCTACTTGATTTTATTCTATTCTCTACACAACTCCACTAACAACCCCCAGCCTCGCTCAGCCAATCGTTTATTTCGTTTATATCGTTTGTTTAGTTTTTTTTTTTTTCTTGTCAGAAACAACTTGTCTGACATTTTCAAACTAGGGTACATTTACATAGTAATGATATGCTTAAAATGGAAACGTTTTTCCTGTGCGTTTTTTTTTTTTTGCGTACAGACAATAACGTTGTCAAAATGATCCCCGTTCACAAGGATGAGCGAAAACTACTAAAAACGCTGTATACATGCCAGACTAGTAGTTGGCGATGTCACTTTGTAAAGAAACACCGCACCTATACACTTAATACGTCACCATTTATATGAATTTGCGTTTGTGTAGTTTACAGAGAGACTACAACGGTATTGTTTTCATTAGGCCTATGTCACACTTCCTGCTTCCAGAATGCGGAGTAAGGATACAGAACTTCTGGTCAACAGTATTTCTCGATAAGGATTTAGATTATCAGCGCTAATGTCCAAACCATCCGAGGTAGACTGACCACGAGCTATGAGGTTGAGAAACATAGGTTTTTGCTCCTGTCGAAGCTATAAGTGCACATGAAATCAACCTTGTTTTAAGAAAAACACGTTTTATCCGTGATATTATGGAAAAAAAAAAACTACGCTACCCACCACAATCCTAGGCCCTGTCCCAAATGGCACAGTCTGGACTTGTGGACATCCTCCACACTTCGGTGACGTCATATAGTGCAGACCTATAGGGCCCTTAGCGCGAGTCCGCAACTCGATCGTCACGCCAGAAATAGAAAGAAGGTCTGGTTGTTGTTGGATCGATATGCTGCCGATTGTTGTTTTTGCAAGATGTCTTTCCATGTGGAGCAATCATATTTTTGCGCTCAGACGCATTCCTCATGCCTGTGAAAGCCTTATCCCTCTCCATACAGAGTGAATAAACTTAAAGGTCCTCTCATCAGTCTATTTATTAGAAAAATATCACAAATAGGCCTATCATTGAAAAAAAAATTATATTCTTTAGCATCGAAAACAGGATTTGTTTTACTTTCCCAAATCTTATGTCCATGTGAACTACACAGCCTGCTTTTATAGTTATATAATTGAATATTCCACCTGGGCATTAGAACAGATGTCATGGTTATGTAAATGATAATGCAGTTGTACTACATAATACATAATTGAGCACACTTCACACTTCAGAGCATTAAAATGCTAAATGGGACGGGCTAAGGACTCGTAGACTTGGCAAGCACATGCAATCTAAGTCCACGATACCGAAAGTCCGCATGAAGTGCGCGATTTGGGACAGGGCCCTAAGCATATCAGCAACATCTGCTGATTGGTCTAACTCGCTGTTAGCAAAGAAATGTTTACCTTACTGGCGAGCAGCTAGAGCTACCCATACCTCAGCTTTCATACTTTCCCACTTGAGAGTTTTCAGAGTTTTCAACTTCAGGCAGGTTGCGGAGAGATTTGGTCCAGCGGTATCGGACTCCACCATAGATTTTAGTATCCCTACTAAAAGACGTACTTACAGTCTTCAATTTTTTCATGACATAGGGCAATAACTTCCACTATGAAACCTGTTTTCAAACCTTTGCATTTTCAGACCCCTAAAATTCTGTTGTTGTGTACGGCCAAACGCATATTGAGTAAACGTCCCCCAACATGAGACAAGGAGAAGTAAAGTGTGTGCTGGTCTTATATAAGTTTCTTGGTAACACCTTTTTTCTTTACAGTGTCCTTAGTACTTCTGTTACATGTACTTACATGGTAATAACAATAAAATATAATTACATGTATCTAACCCTCAACCAAGCCCTAATCATACTCTAACCCCATAGTAAGTACATGTTGTTAATTAATATTACCCAATACTAAAATATATGATTGCACTGTAACAATAGCCTTGTTTCCATTACCCTTCAAATTGGAGATGGTCTTCACTGCAGAACATGAAATGCAGGGGGAGGAGTTGGATCCAGATGGATCCAAAGTATTACAAGCATAGTGGATTATAAATAACAAATAAATGCCACAATTTATCAAGATCTTGAAACAGATTGGAGAGAAAAACTGCTGCTCCTCAGTAAAGGGGATTTCCTTGCCATTAATGCTTGGATAACAAGCACTTTAATAACTTCTTCCATTAAAAATCATTAGCTAGTGTGGTGGCTGGGATATACTGTACGTAAAAATTACGTTTTATTCACATAACATCGGTTAATGGAAACGTCGCCATTTTGGCAATAACTTTTTATCGACATTTAGAAAATATCGCAAAAGTTTTGCGCAAATCTGTAATGGAAACGCAACTACCGACAGCTTAAAATAAAATATAACCTTTTTCTCACATCAGCCTGTCGTCCATAAGCACCCCATTGCTATGGGAACAACTAAGGCAATTAACTGCAGGAAGTTACCAATAGTGGGCTCACCCATCCTGCAATAAAGCTAATTACGTCTCTTGAGGTGCAGACTGAGAATCAAATGTTTAATGACTCAAAACATCAATTAATATATAAAAATTAATTATAACTATATACTATAAATATATGCTGTATACTATACTAAATAAATACTATATGTACTGTAGGCCTATATACGTGTGTGTGTGTAAGTATATAGTATAATTATTATTGAATCTTTAAAAGAGTAAACCCTATTTTACACTACTTTTGTTTTTACATTGCTCTGCAGAGAATGGGATTTAAATAAGCACAAGTTGAACAACAGAAAAATAGGACGGCCCCACCCAATGTTTAACAACTTAATTGAATCCCTTCCTCTAGATACGCTGGTCAGGCGGGGTGAGGGCAAGTTGAATTATTAACAACAAATTGTTCCAAAATAAACACATTCAGACACACACACCACACTCACCACACAACACTTTTCAGCAAATAAAGCTTTTCTTAATCAATTATCCACATTAACATGGCGTGGAATACCTCACATGAGGGCCTGGTTAAAAGCCCTGATTCAGTCTGAGAAACCACAGACACACTGGAGAAAATATGTGTCCATGAGTTGCAGATACCGATCCATATCCTGGCATTAAGAGCACTGGATAGAAAATGGGCCATGAATAATGTGTGTTTGTGTGTGAGTAGGCAACAGAGGTTTAGTGTCAAGCTTGGGGATTCAAAGGAAGTCGTTCATCTGCACTCTAATGCCTTACAAAAAAACAATTTCCACTTAACCGACATTAACATTCTTGCTTCTCTAAGATAAGGATCACTCATGCATTGTCTATGCTGTTACTTCTGTAAATCGCTCAACCGATAGGCCTACATATATCAGGACCATGGACAGCTCCATAGACCAGGTGCACTTTGTAAGGCTCTTTACTTCAGTGTCACAGCAGCACACAGTGTCCTTATCTCAGCTCCACGATGATAACAAGCAGTATCCCTGGCTCTACGGTGAGCGTATGGAGCTGTTATACTACAACAAACAGCAGCTAGAAAGATATAAGTGATTTGATTTCTGGTCACTCAAATCTGGTGGTAGCAGTTGGAGGTTGTTCTGTCTCAGCACCATGGACAGCTCCAGCACAAACGAGCACACATTATACACAACAAATTGCTCACTGCAAAAAGCACAAAACTCAGAGTGTGATCGAAACACAGCTGTCCTGCTTATTAAAAGGCAAGCTGTCACTCTCTACACAGCCACCTTAATTTCTACAGCACTTTATACAATACAGATGTTTTAAAGCAGGAAAATAACGATTAAATGATCATCAAAAGACAAACATAAACAGTTATTATTCAGTTGAAATCAGAGGACACCATCATAAACATTACGGAGAACCTCAATATTCAGATTAGTGTTGAATCAGTAAGGGTTTTTCTTTTAAATTTGCTCCCCTGATGTTGAGTATTTGGTCACATCTTTGTGCACATCAATTCCAGCCAAGATTCAGTAAAGGCATAAATTGGATTTTTATGTATTCGCATTCAATTTCTTCTCTTTATTTGGGTAATTTATCAGTTATAAATCTTATTATAGGCAGGCTGTCTTTGCCTTTAAGGGGCTGCTGCTGGAACAATGAAAAAGGGCTGTACAAATAAATTGGATTAAACTGAATTGTTGTAGCTGTATAATTAACTGGGCTGATCCCTCTGTGTGTGGGCGCTTCTGGGTGTGAAACGCATCGGGTCCACTTACACAAACGCGTGGTAAAGCAGCGCCCATCCTCGTGGTCTCTCGAGCGCGTCGTAGATGAGGGTTTGGATCCGTCGCGTCCTGATATTATTCCTCTTCACAGGACGCGTGTAGCCCAGGGGCGTCTTGGCGAGCAGACCGATGTTCTGTGAGCCCCGTTTGAAGTCCGATTCCCTGACCGAACCGACGAGAAGCAGCGCGCCGTCCCGTTCCTGCCCCGCGCACTGCTCCAGGTCTCCGGCCAGCGCGCTCTTCCGCTCGCGTGAATCCTCGGCGGCGTTAGTGGCATTTCTGGACCTGATCCCCATGTTCACTGCTCTCGAGCCTCGGCGCCGCGCGTGTGGAAGTCCGGGATGGGGCGCATGCCATGATCCGGACAGGGAAAGCGCGAGCTCCTTAGTTGCCGTGGGTCATTTAAGGACCTCGTTCAGGGAGGGGGGCGCGAGGATGAGCTGTGGATTGAAAAAAACATTCAAGTCTCTCAAACGCACACACGAACACTTGACTGAACAGTTCTCGACTGTACCACGACTGTACATACGAGTGTATACTCGCAACCCGGTTCTTCTAAGTGAATCAAAAACACACAGCTCGACCAGTGTGATCCGATTCCCGAAGGAAAGACTCTACGAGCCGATTATTTTCAAGAATAAAAGACTTTTATTAATCGGAACCGATGCTGAAATCATCTGATTCATATTCTGAACACGTTAGGCTATTACATCTGTCATATGAAACTGGAGATGAAACGAGCCGTTATTGCTGTATGGCTACTTTTGGCATGACAACATGTGATACACAATATAGGCCTATGTTATAGATGGTAGGCTACTTCAGTAAAAAAAAAAATAAAATAAGTAGGCTAATTAATTAATAAGATTTTTGTTTTTGAGTATTTTGAAGTAGTAAGTGAAAATTTGTTATAAAGTACTTTAAATTTATTTAGGAATTTTCATCAATTTGAAACTGTCCAGAAGCATCATGCAATAAGATTTCACTTTTTTTTTCAAATAGGCTATATTTTACGCGATAATAACCAACTAAAAGAATAGATAATGGAACCGTAAAGGAATCGGAACTGGAATCCTTTGATTCATCAGTGTGACTCCCATTTTATCACAAATGCCTGGTTAAATGGAAAATCTGCGGTAATAGCTAAATGCCGACTGGCTCAACAGCGCTGACAAAGAGCATCTGGTTCACCCGCAACAATTGCATCTCCCCAGCTCGTGCCTTCAGCCGACCGCGGGATGAGCAACACACAATCATGTCTGAAAGCATAAATATAATGGCGGTTCTGCTGTCAGCTGTACACACACACAGACACACACACAGCTGCCTTACCGTATTCTCCGCGCGGCCGCATGATTGCTGATCCGAATTGATCCAGTGTGCTGCCGTTGCTGGTTGATATAAGGGAGGAGGCTCAGACGGTGGCGCGAGACAGAGAGCTTGTGGGCACGTGACACACACAACTGACATAGCATCTCTGCGCCCCCCCGTCAATGCATTATTGTGGATGCCATCGCAACCCAAAACCACGAAGAGGCTGCTCGAGATGCTTTCACATGAATCACACAGCAAAAGATTGCATTCCCCCTTCCTCTCGTGTGGATTGGCAATCTTAACCTAATCAGTGTCACAAAGTGCACGTTAATCAGCAATGGTTAGGCTACTTGAAGAACCTTTAACATCAATGGAACCTTTACATTGCACATAAGGTTCTTTATGGTGGGGGTAAAAAAAGATTATTAAAATGTTCTTCATTCTGAAATTGATCTTCTAAGGCATTAAAACCTTAGTGAAACATTTATTTTTAAGAGCATTCTTCTGTTACATTGTGCATTGCTCATGAAACAGTAGGCGAACAATACCAAGTAGCGTGTGTATGACACGCCAATTCGTATTTCCATTTTTGGCGTGCTATCAAGACGCATAATCGCTTTTCAGCGTGTTTATGAACGCCGTTGACTTAATGTTATATAAATATATGACTTACCTCAACCCCGTCCCTAAACCTAACCGTCACTGGGCTTAATGGCATTTATGAGTCTTCCCCCACCATCCTAAGGAAAAAAAAGATATGACTTAACTCAACCCCATCCCTAAACTTAACTGTCACTGGGGTTAATGGCATTTATGACTGGACATTTGACGGCGTGTAGAGACACGTGGAATCACTCGGACATTAATGGCGTAGACATACACGCATACACGCGGAAAGCTCAAAATGCGTAGAGATAACACGCCACTTGACACGAAAGTGGCGTGTATGTTTACGCAAAAGTCATGATGTCATGTTGGTTTTACCCTAAGGCAGTGTGTCCACCAAGGCAGTTTTCCACGTTTTCAATTGTTTTTAATGGGAGCGCCGTGTTTTTTTTAGCATAACGAGGCGGTAAGCGTTTTTTTCACGCTGAAGCGTCGGGTGTATTTTACAGGTCGCCGAGGGTTGAAAAAAAAAATCAACTTTGGATAAAACGCAGTGCTCATCATAGTCACTTTTTACCCGGCCACCCAATCACAGTGGAGGAGGGGCGTTTGAACCAGCAGAACTAACCGAACAAAATGGATAAAAAACAATTTTTTATTATGAATCAAATTATCTGCGAAATCAGTTACAAGTAAACTGTGCTAACACAGCCTAAGACTAGAATTACACAAGACTCATCACTCGTATTGTTTTGAATGGGGAAAAGTACAATGCTCCATATGGCGGAATAAGTCCCACCTTTTAAATAAGAGCCAATCGCCGATTGGTAAAGTCGTCATGTCACTGCAGCCGTTATAAGCTCCGGTTCCCATAGAAACAGTCAGATGCGCTTCCACTGCGCATTAGCATTAGCTTGATCCAGCCTGAAAAATCTCGTTTTTAAAATTTATGAGACAGTTGTTCTATTTCATTGGTGATTTCAAATATCATATTTAATCGTAAGCTTGGCAAACAGTTCTGGGGAATTTTATGTTTCCCCATTCAAGAGACAGGAGCTGCACTTGCTGCCCGAGAGGCGTTTCAAAGATAGCTGCCGAGTGAAATGACTGGTCTTAAAGCTAGGGTATACGATTTCAAAGATTGTTCATAATATCCTCATTTATACTCTGGCTATGGTTATATAGTACAATCCTAACAATATGAATAGAAATGAATGAAAGAAAAATCCATTCATTCTATTGGATGTACAGCCGCAGAGAAGTTGACCAATGTAAGCTGTCCGGCCGGACAGCTTCCTCATCCAATTACCAGCTCCAATTGAAATCTGCCTGGCACTCGCGTCTCCAACCCAAACGCACCCGACACCGCCCCCCTCCTTACACGAGCAAGTGCAGCTGACAGACAGTCTATGGTAGCTAGCTAAGTAACGTCATATCGGCACTGGATAAAGCAATGGATAAAAATATAAACGACAGCAGCAAGCGGCCCCTGCTTGCCCATACTGTAAAGTTTGGACGAAAGAGAAAGTATGTGGAGGAAAGAGCGGAGATAAAAAAAAAACAAAATGTGACGCCAGACTCTAAGTAGGGTAAATATAGGGTCCAACATTGACTGTTGGAGGAAGCTTCAGTGAGAGCTGGCACTTAAAACCGATGCTGACACGGGCACGGCTAACTTTTTGTTGAGCAGGTAAACATTTATTATGCACAGCAAAATTCCCAGTGTTAAATTAACACTCCTGGTGTACATATAGGACCAAATTAACACTCCTGGAGTT
>JAOTRC010000039.1:22184074-22197923 GCA_027497675.1 Cyprinella lutrensis
ACATTCTATCAGTCAAAAAATCTCAAAATCGCCAAAAATGGACATACGTTGTTTTCATCGGACAGCGACGATATATACATTTGCAATTAGGGTAAGATAAACTTAAAATACGTATTTTAAATATTCTATATTGAATATTGAAAACTTTCTCAAGGATATTTTGATATTTTACTGTTATTTTCACAAAAAAATGTTGCACAAACTTGACTGCAAATCTAGATTCCCACAATGCAACGTGTTTTGAATGTCTTTCCACGATCAGGGCCTGCTATCCGCTAACAGCCCATATATTTTCATGTTTCCACTTTGCTGAAATTACAGGGGCGCAGGAAGTGTTTTAACAGGAATGTAAATGCAATGCAAATTATTGTTCATTTACATTTATTAATTTTTAGCATTTAGTAATTTATTTGTAATAAACACTTTAAGTTGGCAATTAAAAAATTATTATGTGTTAAATTATGTTTTTTAAAACGTACGTCATATTGTGACCGTTACAGTGTGCGTAGAAAGAATTCGTCGAGCGCAAGTCCACCGTCAGAGTCGTATAGACCATTTTGCGAGATGTAAACAATATCCAGAAGCACTTCCTGTTTCAGTTATTTAACACTATATTAACGTTGGGATAAAGTACAACCAACAGAACATATACAACTGAATCAAAAAGTTAAACAAACATCTTTAAGATATTTCCTTTACATTTGAAATAAAGAAACCATTTACAATTGAAACAGGAAGTGTTTCTGGACAAGTGTTGTTTATATCTTGCAAAATGGTCTATATGGTAAGCACTAGGCAGGTTTTTTGTGTTCATTTCTATTTTCTGTCGCTGTGCAGACACTTTTATTGTACATGTCAGTTTAAACAGCTCCCTAACCCTTTTATTTAAAGGCTTAATGTATGTCCCGTAGACTATTCCGTTGCATAACGATTGATTAAAGCTGTATCAATATGTCAGAAATTGATGGGTGTGTGTATGCTGTTTAAATGAGTGTAATAACCAATGCGCTTGTTGTGTTTTGCGTAGTTTTGACGAGTTTAGACTTTACTTATTCTGTTTCTTATTCAAAAGTGGTGACCCCCCTGACCCATGACATTTTGTAAAACATATTTAACCTCTTTCTGCCTGACTGACGTCAAAAGAGAAGTAATGTGGTTCAGATTAAAGCATTTAAAGATGTTCATAAAACTTCCAGTGTCTTACCCTGAACGAGCACCTGTCCAGCACTTAGTAGTAGCTGTTGGCCAGGGTCTCCAGGCTGGGAGCCGTACTGCAGGATAGTGGCCCCGGGCTGGGGTGTGGCGGGGCTGGGAAGAGTCAGAGCTTGAACCCCTTGCAGGGCCTCTCCTCCAGGGCCGGTCAGCTGTATCGCTCCGCCCTGAGTGAATGCTACTGCACAGACACAAAACAAAAATAGGGTTTATCTTCAATTTCCCAAACACTTGCTATGACAAATCCCAAGTGGGTAACACTTTACTTAAAGGGGTGTGCATAATACTAACATGACACTTTCATAATCATGACGACACATGTCATGAATATGAAGGAGGTTTTATGCATGTTTATGACAACTGTCATTAAGTGTCATGCGCTCAATTATGACATTTAATGCAAATATGACATTGTTTGAAATGCCTTGGTAATGACAACTTGACATAAACCAATACATCATAACCTGTCAGTGTCTTGGTAATGACAACTTGACATAAACCAATAGACCATAACCTGTCAGTGTTTTGGTAGGTTTCATAAATTTGGGCAACATTTGTGCAATATCTAACGTGCTGTTTCGAAAGGGCTGATAAACAACAAAACCCTTTCATTTTAAGGGTAATAACTTTAATTCACACGTCATGCCGCACAATGAGATAATTATTTGAGCAATGAACTCAGACGTACTGTATTGCCCAGAGCTGGTCTGGTAGACTGAAGATGGTGTCGTCACCGTAACAACACCAGAGGTGGGCGGGGCTTCTTCCTCAACTCTCTCCTCTTCCTCGATCTTTGGCACAGCAGGTACGTCTGAGGACAACTCATTAAGAATTTTCCTGAAAATACATTTTTAAATTAGAACATCTTTAACTGACAATGTAGATATCTCAATCTGTCACGAAATGTCAATACATTCAGACGAGAACTATAATGTGTGCGGGTTTATGGATATTATTGGGTTTGGAGTATTCTGTTATTAAATCCAGGGTTGAAACGAATAATATCAAGTTTTGGGATATCTGATTGGCCACTGGTGTGTTAACTGAACTTATACTATTACAAACAATTTTCGGTAATTCAAATAAAGTTCAAAAAATCTATTATAAATAGATAACAAAAAATGTAAATTAAAATTAGAAATGTTGCCTTTTTGTTACTAACTGAAATTCATTCATGACACAATTCTTGAAATAGTAATAGTTTTAGGATGTTATTGAATATGATAATGTAATAAAATTAATTAATTTTAATATTTTTTAAATTAATAAAAATGACACAAGCACATTAAAATGACTAAAACTTAAACTGAAATGAAAACTGAAAATATAAAAGTAAAAGATAATTAAAAATATTAATACTATAATAGATAATGAATAATGGTAAAACAACACTATTGTTCAAGTATGGATCTCACCTATAAGACGGGCGTCTGGACAGAATCTCCCTCCTCTTCTGAGAATCTGATGGCGTTGTACCCGGACCAGCAGTATCAGACGCTACCTAAAAACATTCAAACACACATACGTCCTCGCCTTAATGCCAAATTAGCCTTCCTGACGCAAATCTTTAGTATTAGCTCAGCAGTCATACAGACTATCTAACACTTTATTATCATTTTACGGCTTCATTGAATAATAAAAAAAAGATATTCTTTCAAACTCCATCTTTAGAGCTTGATCAAATATGTATTTTACATGTGTGTCACTATTACAATTGTGCCAAGTGACCATGAGACTTCTATCTTCTCCTGAGCAGATTTGTTTTGTCTGACGTAGGCTTTGTGTGTGTGTGTGTGTGTGACCAAGAAGATCAGTTGCATTGACTCTCACACAAATCTCATTACTGCTCTATACAACTACTCTCACTCTTCTTGTTACTATGTCAATCTGCTTCTCCTTCCTCCCATTGATCCCAGGATGAGTAAACGTCCCCTGTGATTGGCTAAAGCTCTAACTGCCCGCAATGCGATTGGTCAGTCTCTCCAGGTGAAGGAACCGGTAAATGAATAACAGGATTGTGCTTGAATTGAGCTCACAGAACAGCACACATTATGGTTTAATAAGTGTGGACTGTGTAGATTGTAACTTTTCCTAATTTACACCAGCCCTGTTCAAATGTATTACATACATAAAAAACCTGTATGTGTGTACCTGCACAGTTTGTATCTGAGGGGACTGTATAACAGAGGGCTGTGTTGTCTGAATGACTCCCTGCACTTGTAGTGGCTGTTCATTAGGTAATGACACCACAGCTACACCCTCGTTCACCTGAGAGAGACAGACAGAGAGGTAAGACATGTCTGAGGCTGCTTAACACAGTGTTTTGTTCAATTCTATCATTTACTCACCCTCAAGTTGTTCCAAACCTGTGTAAGTTTCTTTCTTCTGTTGAACATAAAAGAGGTAGCCATTGACTTCCATAGTATTTTTTGGTCACACTTTAGATTAGGGTTCAATTCTCACTATTAACTAATGACTTGTGCCTCAGTAAACTTCTAATGACTGTGTATTAATGGTTAGTAAGGTAATTACATTAAGTTTGGGTATTGGGTTGGATTAAGGGATGTAGAATATGGTCATGCAGAATTAGGAATTGATATAGGCCTATGCTTTATAAATACTAATAAACAGCCAATATCTTAGTAATATTCATGCGAATAAGCAACTAGTTGTGAGTACAGTGAGAATTGGACCCTAAACTAAAGTGTTACCTATTTTTTTTTCTTACTATGGAAGTCATTGACCTACAACTGTTTGATTCTTTAAAATATATGATCAACAGAAAAAAACAAACTCATACAGGTTTGGAACAACTTTAGGGTGAGTAAATGATCACAGAATTGTCAACTTTGGGGGAACTATAGCTACAAATATTTTTCACAATTAATTTAAACCAAAGTGAAATTAAATAATAATAAAAAAAATATTTGATAAATTATACGACAACAACTACCTTAACTACAATAAGCAACTAACTAATATAAGTTTAATTAGAAATAATGAAATTGCAAAAATAAAGCTAAATAAAAACATAAAAAAGGGTTTAATGTGCAAAAGCACATAACAAATCTAAACCTAACACTGAAATTAAAACAAACAATATAAAATTGAGTAATGCAAATATTAATACTTTAATAGTGTATAAATAATACAAACATAACATATTTTAAAAACAATAAAGTCACATTTTGCAATTTTCGCTCAATATCTTTTTTTATTTATTTATTTAATCTGTAAATATTGCTGTCTAGCAACACACATCAAGTACCAGGATATTATCATGTTTTTGGACACTATCAAAATAATACCATGTTATGAATATGATGAAAGACTCCTGACATGATAAAGCACTTTGGGAGTACAATAGTACATAATGAAATGGTATATAAATGCTTCATTCATTCACTTTCCATAGTTTATTCAAACATTAATGTATTTATGTTCCGTTTGGGTTGATCTTTATATACTAAATGAAACAGGCGTCATATCTGTACCTGTGTGAGTGAGTCAGAATCTGACTGTATCTCACTTGTTATTTTCTCAGTTGCACTGGCTTCCTGTTGCGCTATGGTTGCAGTTTCCATGGCGATAGGCCTAGCAACAGAGCAGAGAGGAAATGCACAGTCAGCTCTATGTAGAAGAGTCATACGTCACAAGATTTTAAACAGCCCAAGTTGCATTTGATGCAATAATTCATCATTTCAGCTAAAGGTTTGGCAATCCAGTGGTCCAAGATGTTAGGCAATACAATTTTTTGCTATCCGTGAGTGTTTGTGTTGCTATGTTTTTTTTTTTGTTTGTTTGTTTTTTTTTTTTTTAGAATCCACAGTGGATTTTTCACCTGCTGACAGTGTTGGCCATAGGTATAAGGTGAAACATACCTTTCCAAAATCTAGCGAGAAATGAAGAATGCATGAAAAAAAGTTGAAAAAATAGTTGATAATATCTAAAGAACTTGAAGGGAAAACAAATTAAATTCAATTCAACACTGCAGGAGTGAAACTACTGCAGGTAAACATAAAAAAACATTCTAAATAATAAGGAAAAAATATACATGAATATGTAAACAATAGCCTATTATGTAATTTAATAGTAGTTTTTATGATGGGTTATTAAAAATTTCACGTCACGCACACAGAAACGAGCGCGCTCTAACGGCCGGGTTGCGCGTGCACTTCCTTATTCTCTCTGCTTCTTGACCAGTGCACACTCTTCTAAATTATTCTACACAAGCTGACTCGTACAATTTATGAGGAAATATATTTTACTCGATTGCTTTAGTCGTTTATTGAGATTGCTTCTTTCAATGTCGATTTATGGCTGTGGTATTATGTCAGGGCTCTCTTCTGTTTCTTCTGACAGAAACAAACGCGCGCAAACTTTGAACAGCTCGCGCTTATGTAACAGCAAGCGGTGGCACGAGGATATGACATACATTTGAAACATTCATAGGCTCATAAATGAAAATAACAGTAAAGCAACTTGCAAACTTTTTAAGTTATTAAGGCAACCTGTGTACGCTACTGGATATACTGGCACATTCCTGGATCATTCCTGCGTCATTCTCCACAGCCTCATTTAATTTTTAATAACGCCAAACCTGAATTTATTTGCTTTCGTAGTTATAATATGTTTCAGCTTAACTCAGACGAATAGTCTAAAATATTCAGAACATGAAAGTTGCGCGTTGTTTGCAGTTTTATTTTATTTTCAACAGTAGCGCTCTTTAAACTTGGATCCCATTCGCCTCGCGCACAAATTAGATTTGATAAATTAATTTAACAGTAGCTAGCCTACATGTCGTGTTCGTCTTGCTCCGCTCATCTCCAGATACTCTTCTTCTCTCCAGTGGTGGCAGATCGACATGCCAACAATAACTTACCCGAGTTTTACGTAGAGTCTCGTCACTCGTTACGGCTGAAGAGGAAGCCCGACTCGCTGCACACGTAGAGCCCACGTCAGCCCTGATGATGCGCCTGGGAAATGTGAACTATCCAGCCGGAGGCCCCGACAACACACACACACACACACTCACACACACAAACACATGCTAGGCGGAGCCTAGGCGCTAAAAGGCCGCTGTCACTTACCAAATGCCATAAACTATCCTATTCATTAATATGAATTTATTTCCATAATGAAGTAATGTATCTGAGACTTCAATTTTATTATAAAAATGAATCGAATTTATTGACGAGCAGTGATCCAGACTCATCAGACTTGGCCTGCGTAAAGATCAATAAATAGCTTAAAATCTAAAAAATAAAAATATAAAATGTATAATATTTCAGTTATTAAAAATACTGTAAACTTGTTTTTAAATAAAATATAAATAACAGTAAGAAGTTTGATGAAGTAGCGCCACCTTGTGCTAGAAGAACGACGAAATCACATCATTCGGTTGATGTAATATAATGTGTAATTACACTGTAACAATATACTGAAAACAGACAGACAGAAGATAGATAGATAGATAGATAGATAGATAGATAGATAGATAGATAGATAGATAGATAGATAGATAGATAGATAGATAGTTTTAGTTGTTTGTTCGAAGCGATTGACACTTTCAGGTCGCAATGTAACATGTTGTGCAAAGAACTCACAAGTCAGTGTTGATTGCATTTGTTGTAAACTATTTTCCAAATTTGTTGGACTGGACACCACCTGATAACTGAAAAACAGGAGGAGGCACATGTCAGCGAAAAGCAGATGCTCATCCATAAATGATGAGTCACTGTAGACTCCACCTCTGGGATTTAACAAAGATAAAACTTCATGCTTTTAACATGCAGACGGCAGGACTGACAGGCAGAGGGGTTGGTAGAACGGTTCTTTGCTTCAGTACTTCAGTTCTTCAGTAATGGATCGAGAGCATCTGGTCATCATGCCTCAGACGTAGATCAAAGCATGCGGACCTAATCCTGCAGCTGTTCCTATAAAGCTTCCCTCAACTGGGTGTGTAGAACTTAATCTGAATCAGGCCCTGAGTGTGTTTTTGTGTTCCCATGTTTCTATTTTAGTACAGCTTTGTCATACAAGCAGAAAGTTAAATGTGACACACACACACACACACACACACATATATATATACACACAATTGTCCACATGTCTGGAAGCTAATGTCCTTATGCTGACATTGACAAATGATAGGAATGATATTTGAAAATAAAATAAAGCAGTGAGTTTAGCCTACATTTTAGCATTCAAACAAAAAAACGGAAATAAATAAATACATCATGTAATGTAATGAAAAATGTAAATAAAAATGTAATAGACATATTTTATTTTAGAGAGGGGGTTGCTCTTAAAATTGAATTGAAAGATGATTGGTTGCACCCACGAGTGAACTGTCTGAAGACACTTTACTGAATATTGGATAAAGAAAAGCAGGCGACAAAATGACAAAGAAAAGCAAATGGCAAATTAATCAAGAAAAGCAACTGCCATTTTTATTTTTATTTTAGAATATGAGTTAAGTTTTAAACATATTTAAAACTTAATTCATTTTTTTAAAATAAACAAAAACAATGAAATGAATCAATGCAAGTAACAAACAAGTAAATAAAAAGATAAATAATTCATATAAATTATAAATTTTAAATAATAAAAAATCTAAACATAAATATGTAAATAAATCAATCAATTTTTTAATGGACAGATTGATACACATGTAAAATAATAATAACACGTTTATTTTATATAGCGCCTTTCAGAAAACTCAAGGTTGCTTTACAATACAAATGTACAAATATATGTGTATTATTTTTTTCATGTTTAAATTATTAAATTGACTAACTTAATCCTTCATTTTATTTTATTTTCGTTTTATCTCTCCATGCTGACATACTTGAGTGTTTTTTGTTTCATAAGTCTTTTCAAGGCCAATTCTAAGTCAAGTCTTAAGTATTATTCTGTCTCTAGTGGGAGTGAAATCTGTGTATATGCTGCAGGAGGTTCGTTTCATACAACTCTATTATTTCGAGAGGTTGTTAATTGAGCAATAATTGTCTAAAAGACATTATTTGAGGTTTTACTAGAATCCGAAGGTCATTTGATTTTTAAGAGAATGTGATTGCATTTCTGCATCTAATAAATGCGATAAACCCCTGACCCTGACTTCAACCTGACCCAACCCAACCCTTACAAACTGATATTAGCATGTTTCACTATATATGTGAGGTCCTAAAACATGTTTTATAAACTTTTCAAAAACTGCAAACAACTGAGGAAAAACAATCAAACAAAGAATAAAAACAACACTTTATGTTGTCATAACAAGCACATGCAGTGACATTTACCACCGCCAGAGGGCGGGAGAAGCTCGTTTTCGTTGCTCCCGAACCGACTGAACACGGCGGGGTTCCCGTACACAGATCCCAAACACTAAACAGGTGGTCATACACCGCCGCACAGCGCCCGGTCGCCGCGATGAAACTGAACGGGTACCGATTGTAACTTACAGTAACCCGTCAAGGTGCTGAACCAAAGATTATTAATGATCTGGGCATCAGCGCACTGGAGCCTTTGATCCCGAGTTTCCCTTGGATTCGGGAGGTCTAAGGAGAGTTGGAACTATGAAAGTGACGGTGTGTTTTGGAAGAACTCGGGTCGTTGTTCCTTGCGGAGATGGCAACATTAAAGTGCACTGGCTCGTACAGCAGGCCGCGATGCGGTACAGGAGAGCGATCGCTAAGGTGAGCTGCTGTTTCAGTGTATCATCTGATTGTGCTTTGGAAACATAGTTGCGCCGGTGAGGGCTGCAAATATGGCGGTGTAGAGACGGAGTAAGTGAGCGGGGGAAGGGATTGGGACAGTCCGGACACTTCAGCTACACTAAAGAGCGGATTTATTCACAAATAAATAATGCTTTATGCGTTTTTACCCTCTTTTAATGCGTTGGGCTGTCTTCTTTGTTCTTTATGCCTACAGCAGATTGCTAGAAACCAGTAAGAAATAGGGCAGAGATGAAGTAGCCTAATATAAGAGAGAGCAAAGTTTACTCCACGTTTCAGATGTTATTGCCCTACTTTTGGACCCTTTAGAAATTAGGGTGCAATATCATGTACCTACATTGAATTTTGTTTACATGGCGGGTTGCTGCAGCTCTTTCCATTTCTAATGGAAAAAAATTGTCTTGAACTTTTCTCATGTGAGTCCTGCGCTTTGTTTCATTGAGTTAATGAGAGCTGCTGCTGCAGCTAGGCTAACAGTGATCACTGTGATATGACTTATACACGGCTGGCACCGTCTAAACCTGGTTACAACATTTTTTTATACTTGGAGAGAGCGACGCGACAAAACCGCAACGCTGTCGTTGAGGAACCAACAAAGCTGTCTGTGTTGCGTGAGACAGAGCTCACTGTCCGCGCGCTTAGTTCTGGACCTTCAGCTTCGTTGATTAAAAAAAGTTCGCGTCTGGGTGTCTGTTTGGGGCGTTTGAGGTAGCCTAGCTACCCCCCCCCCCTCTCTCTCTCTCTACTACATAGCAAATTTAAAGTTTTTGAATACGCAAAATGAACAGGACTTAATATCATAAGACATGTCATAGACAAGCAATGTCAGTCAGACTAATAGAAAATGTTGTTTTATTCTACATAAGGGGTTGACCCCCTCATGGATGTTAACATGCAGAAATGACGTGATTTTTTCTTTCTTATAAACCAGTTAAAGGTAGGGTAGGCAATTTCTTTTATAACCACACTGGTTGAAACTGTCTTCACATCTTGATAGCAACCAATAGTAGAAGTGATGTAAATATTAAAACATGTACATTATTTCTTCTGTGGAAGTCCTAGGACCAAAAAAATATTCATCCAATCATTGCATTCGGTCTCACATCATCAACGTGTTCCTTACGGCTATGCAGAGTTCCTCAGACTCGGATTTATGCGTTCCTGTGTCAACACCATTATATACCATAATTGATTTTCGTTTTTCGCCAACGAATATGAAAACAAGATAATCGACGTGAAACGATTATTGTGCCGCTGCTGCATTCCGTCTCGTGCACCTTCCTTTCCTGCATATGCAGTGGAACGTGCGTAAGCGAACTATACTATGAGCTTCAGATACACAGTCAAATACATAACAAATTATGTCAAAATGGCGTCTTGACAAGTATTCTGTTAAACACAGTCAGTTTTGAAATGTTAAATAGTTGAGAAAGATAATGAATGTTGTGTAACAGTATATTGGATTTGGATCCGAAACTCTTAAAGTGATAGCAGTCTAATATTTCTGCTGCGGTCTGTCATGTTAAATCTGTCATCTCTATTATCTCCATTAAATAGACACGCATACGCATGTACACACCTCTGAATGGATAGAAAAGTCCTCGGGATACCACATCACTCGCAAGACGCAACTTGGATTGGTTGTCAACAAGGCGAAGTCCACCATTCTTCACTTTTACAAACAACTATAAAATGTTTGCGGCACACACTATAGTTTGATCATAGACTGTTTAGATGTGTCCATGGTTGATGGCAAACCAACCGTCCAGAGCCAGAGTCTAGCTCTGGCAGCATTGCAGGGAAACATATTCAATCCACTTGGATTTTGCACCATGAAATCAAACACTTGTGTCCCATGATTGCCTCTCTCATCTACTACGCGATATCACATTTTTACATGTCAGTCATTGGAAAGATCCACGTGGTATCATGAATAATTAAGAGAGTGTCTTCTCATTGGATATGAAAATTCAATCTCATTAATAATTATGAGACACAGATGAGTCATCAACGAACTCACAGTGCAACGAATCTTCAGCCACGATGAAGATTTTAAACGTGAAAGATGAAAAAAAGCAGAAAAAAACTAAAATGTAACCATTTTAACCTTACTATTAAATCTAACAGATGCTAACATTGTCTTCAATGGTGTTCAACACACATACCTCTGTTAAAATCTAAAAAAAAATTGGTTTGGGGTTTCATGACCCTTTAATAAAATAAGAAATGACAAAGAAAATTACTCTCTGCTCTTGACTGAATTAGTTTTATAACTTTAATTCGAAGCATTAATCTTTATTTAACTTCGTTGCGATTGAATCTAAGAATGTCTATATATTCAGTAGATGTGTGTCCAGCTTGGGCCATTTGGACTGGTTGATCTCCCAAAAATACCTTAAAGTCAGATTTGTGCCGGTGGGAAATCAGGATTCAGAATCAGCAGCACTTAGTGTAATAGCGTTCAATACGCAGCTTTTAAAGTTAAATGATCCAAGGCCTAGAGATTCAGCTTGATATGAAAGCAGGAGTGAGAGAGACAAAAGTGTGTTTGTTCACATGAATAAATAATTTTCTCCTTTAGTAGCGGATGAGCAGAATAGTTTACATGTATTTACAGTGCTAGCCATCTGTGAGTGTGTTTGTGTGAAAGATTCAGTGTTAAATGAAAGTTATTGCCACTTTGTTTGCTATTAAAGAGAACATGCTGTGATGATGTAGAGTTTTGTCATAATGATATAGAGTTTTATTGAGACGAGCAGTTATTATATTCTTATGGAGTGTTATTGTTCTGGCAAATCTGAGTTAAGGATGGCCTCTGAGAAGTTTGACCCAACTATCAATTGTCCTTGGCTGAAAACGTAAACAACTGGAATTGTGATCTGTATATTGAAAATTGTCACTGATAAAAATGTCACCAATGCTAAAAATAACTTGCTGGCTATATAAGAGGCTTTTTCAAAAATATAAACAATTTCTGAAGGTCACATCGTTGTATTTACCAGCCAAAATGCTTCATTTACAGCTGTCTTGAGATTACATTCTAGCTCTACTAGGCTATAATTCTAGCTAATATGGTTGAAATGGATAAAATGGTTCATTATTTTATCATTTTGGTAGCATAACACTTTACAATCAGGTTTAATTAGTGATAGGGACACTTCATCTGTGTGTGAATAAAGATGAATGTGTATTTCAAATGGGTCATTTATGTAGAAGAAAAGTAAAATTATTTCTGAATGTGTTCAACATTGTTGTTATGATAATTAGCTGATATTATGCTGATTTGTAGTGCTGTTATTATGAGGGGAAACTAAAGTAAGTATGATGATGTGGCTTGTTTGGTGTGTTGTTGAGATCATTTAGCTGAAATTGTGATGGTGTGTGGATTGTCGTTGTGTTATGTTGCTTTATTACGGGGAAGTGGAGTGTTGTTGTGATGGAGCTGATATGCCGATGTCCATTTGTACTAGTTTATCACATGCAGGAAATAGAGTCATGTGAATAATTAAAAACGGTGTCTGTGTGTGCTCTGAGAGAGAAGGACAGGCAGAAACAGGGATGGTGTTTGTGAATGTGTGATCTGCAGTGTCCTTGGTTCTGTTATATTGTCACTCTTTTCATTGCTTTCCCCAAATACCTCTGCTACTCTTTAACTACATTCAGCTCGCCTTTTTTTCTTTCTTTCAGCCACTCTTTGAACCAAACACACAAACAGAGGTGTTCTGTGTGAGACTGTGGGGTTCGGTTTGTTGGCTGGGATTATTATCCATCAGAGAACCAGCACACATTATTCCTGTCTGTTTATAATCTCTAACTTTTACATTTTAAGGGTTATTATTAGTCTGTGTGTATGTGTGCTGTATTGGATGGGCCTTATAATCCCTGTTTGGATCACAGTGACCTAAAATGTGTCAACAGATTTACAAAAGAAACATGGAAAGGCGTCAAACTGAAAACAAGAGTATTTAATGTAATCTTGTATATGAAATTGAGCTATCCCAGCTGATCACTCCTCTGGTCTGTTGCTGTGTTGGCAGGTTTTCAGACGCAAGTGTGTTCATGCAGCAGCTGTGCCTATAGAAGTGGATTCTTCTGACTGTCTTTTTTGTATTATGTATTTTCTCTGACATTTTGCTGTCAGAAGCTTGAAATCTTTTTGTTGACATGCTGTTTGTGAAATGCATGAGACAGAAATTGATAAAACGTTTAGTAGTATATTGGATTTCTATACATGTGAACGCAGAGGGAGGTACGGCACATTTCCCTCATTCAGTGAGTCAAGTGAGTTCAGGTCAGCGTGGGAAATAGTCCATGAGACAAAATCTGCTAAAGGGTATTAATGGAACAATAGTTGTAAAAAGTGATTTCACTATTGTTTACAACCGGATCTACATTTTCATGTGTGGGTTAAAAAAGATTTTTGTTATTAGCGATTTATGACATAAAAAAACAGCAACTTTGTGCATCAAAACACCTTTCCGGGTAAAAAAAGAAAAAGGAAAAAAAAAGAAATTGATTTTGAAAATTCAACAAATTTACGACTCGGCCACCAAATAAACTTCATAATTCCATAAAATACGTATAATGAATTACATAAAAAGTGTTTTTAAAGTCTTCAGCGCATTTTATAATCACCCAGACAGTAAAAATAGTTCACCCCTGGAATATTAGAACTAAAATCATCGATACTGTAACACGTTTTTTTCACATGATTTGTTACGTTTATTTACCCCTTTAGCAGGTTTTGATTCCTATAGATGTAGTAATCACAGCCAGAAGCCACTGAATTGTAAAAAAAAAAAAAAAAAGGAGATGGATAAAAAAAGAGGAATTGTGTCCAATGAGGATCTAATAAAGACTTTGTTAAAACAAAAAACTGTGATCTGAATATTACTGGGAGG
>JAOTRC010000039.1:22299316-22310906 GCA_027497675.1 Cyprinella lutrensis
AATGTGTCATTTGCTCATCATCATCATCATCATTCCAAACCTTTTTTTCTTAAAGGTTTGGAAAGATTACATAGAACATATTTTATATTTCTGAAAAGCTTTTTGTCCATTCAATGGAAGTTCAATGTTGTTTGAAACTATATTCTTTTGTGTTCTGCAGAAGAACATAAGTCATACATGTTTGGATATGAGAGTGAGTAAATAATTACTGAATAACATGAATCATGAGGTCCAGTTTCATGTGTGAGCTCAAGTGATGCTGTTATGGACGGAAAAGGTGTGTGTACATAAGAATAAAACATTCTGAAAATCATTTTTTAAATTTGATGTATTTGCCACAATATAATTTGTAATTTATTAAATTAAACAGTGCAAAATCGCTTTTTTTCCCACTAGCGCATTTAGGCCCCATTTACACTGCATAGTTCAAGTCACCCAATTACGTTTTTTTTCACTCATATGTGGAAATAAATCTGATGAATCGGATACGTAAATTTGCGTCTGCCATGTAAACTATTCCCCAGTAAATGTGAGTCGTACGTCATTAAAAAAGGGACGTCAACTCAGGTGGGCACCAACTGCGATCACATGATTTATTAATGGTGTGATGGAGGATGAAGGTTCAACACAGTGGAGGAATGCGGAGGTTGTATGTCTTTGTCTCACATCCTAATGTCCCGCTGAACCGATGTAGTAGCGATCATTGGTAAATTCGCCCAGGCTGCAACAAGAGCTCTCCTCTTAATTCTCCACCTTACGAGAGAGCAATATTTTGCTGTCCTTTGAAAATAGTGCGGAAAGCAAAACACTAGATAATCATTTTGTCTGCATCCATTGCATATCACGCTGGTTAACTTCCTTTTCCGGGTCAGAACGTCAACGTTGGGTTATTTCAGCAGTGTATATAGTGTAACAAATATCGGATACAGGTCACATTTAAAACATGACGTATGCAGGTCGGCAAATAGACTGAAAATAGTCAGCAAATCGTAATTGGGCAGTTTAAATGCAGCCTAAGACATTTGACCCCAGTGTATTTGATACGTTCAACCAATCAGTCCACAGTTAAGCGTTTTCTGACTAACACATCTATGTGACATGCTTTAACTAGGGTAACGACAGGGAAAGTTCGGCACGGCTCATTAAGAGGCCTTCACGTCCACTTAAAGACGATACCAGCAGGACTAGGATGACATGTGAAAGAGAGGAAGAGCGTTTACCTCTCTCTAAAGTCCTTCTAACGTCCTTCCCCTGTTCCTTCATTTGTCTTATGGATTTTTCATGCTCAGGCTGAAGGGGAAGCCCTCCACAGCGGGTTTTACCTTCAACCCCCAGCTATATTTATCCCATTGTGCTGGACTAATTGCTGGTCTGACATCACCTCTTCAAGAAGGACAGCTGATGAACAAAGCATCTGTGGATTATTTTTAGTTTGTACTTAAGACGGAGCTCAGGGACGCACATAGAGAGGGAGAGAGACAGGAAGTGCTCTTGCAGCTGGATACAATGTTATCTCAGGACCAGGACAGGAAATGGGGTCCAATCACTTCCTGTGGTTTATAGGAGCTTTAAGACACTGGTTTGGGTCTGATCGGCTATTTTTTTTTTTTTTTTTTTTTTTTACCTCAAGGAGGTTGTCACAAGTGTTTTGAATCGTGATTATCAATGGTTTCAAACTCTATTTTTTGAGTTTTTTACTATAATTTATTTTCTATTATCATATTTAATATTTCACAAAAGTGTTATACAATTTTAGAAAGTTTTTATATTTCATGTTCAATTCTGTTAGTCTTCACTCAACAATTGTTAGTTTATTTTTTGTTCCCCATTTCATTTAGTTTTTGCTAGTTTTCAGTATTTTAGGGCTGCCAAAGTTGGCGTATTGTCATAAGTTTTTATTTATGTGATACTCAATTTGCATTTTCAATTTACTTAGACTTCACTCTATAAATGTAAGTTTTATTTCCCCTACTTTCATTTAATTTAGTTCGATTTTAGGGCTGTATGGGTTTGGGGGTGTAGTAACTAAGTAATGGTATTACATTATAGCTATAATATACCATAAATAAAATAAAATGGCCACAAATTTAATGTTTATTTCAGTTAGTCAGTCTGTTCCCCAATCATGCTAGTTTTTTCTTTCAGTAACAAAATGTTTTCATTTAGTTTCAACAGTGAAAACTAGCCCCTGTCTTCTCTATAACCTTCCCAAAACATAACTCCAGCATCATGGCATCTTCCACCCTTCCAATAAATCAGAAGCTCTGCAAATCACCATCAGGCCACTCACTAATTATGTTTTGTGCTAAACTACTGATTCCAGAGCTGTCTTGTGCTCTCTGTTATAATGTCTGCGTGTTTCCCAGTGCGAGAGGAACCAATCCTGTTTCAGTCTTGTGTCTTCACTGTTGGGGAATGATCTCGCTGTTCTGGTTCTAGGGCTGATTTTTAGTTAACAGACAGATTTAGCACAGAGTGTGAGAACTGCTCGAGTTGAGCCTCGGAACAGTTCAATATAGAACTCGCCACCTACATATTCCACACAAACACACACACACATTACACGAAACAACCCAGCCTATGGAAATCCAGTCCCTGCAGGGTGTCTGGATGTGGTAAATGAAATTATTCCCCCTCATACAGAGAGGAATCTTTCTTCCTTTCTCTCCCATTTTCCTGACATTTCTTCTTTCTCCAAACTGAACTGAATTAAAAGCTCGTTTGGCAGATATTGTGTCTCTGTCACAGACAGCTTGAGGTTAAATGTAGAAGAAGCAGCTGGTCTTAGTTACCTGAGAGAAACATCAGCTCTGTACGTCATCGTGCTGAAATTAATGATGGGACGAATGAGCAATTTCACGTATTGGCCCTTATCTCTTTCTTTCTGTCTTGCTGTTCCACAGATGGAGCCCAAATAGGGTTTGAAAGCCCCGGAGTTTTTGTGTTTTATTAAAAGTTAATAGTCCATGTCTGTTTGGTTTGAGGTCTATATACCGTACTCCTACTGTGAAAGTTGACAAAACAAACTTTTAGCAGTCTTTCACTACATGCAATATAGACCAAAAATGTGGGCTGAATATTTGCCATATCTTGAATTAAGATGTTTCTACCACCTGCCACTGACTATGTCTTTCATTAGTACATTGAATGAGCTCTTTAAGAAATACGGGTGCACTAATATGCATATGATGTATAACTCATTATAATGATTACTGCATCAGCAACTATAAAGAGTCTATATGAATCATAGATTTAGTAATACATGAATTGCTATTAATTCAATGTGCCATTGTGTATAAATTCATTAATAACACATTATATTAACTAACAGTGTAAATTAATGTGTTAATTACCACAATGAGTCAAAGCTATGCACTTCAACTTCCAGTTGTCTGCTTTAATTAATCATTAGCTAATGATTTGCAAAGGTATCATTATGTTATGACTTTACTTGTTGGGGCACATCATTATTAACTAGTCATTTAGTAATTGTTGTAATGAATTTGCACTAACATTGAAGTAACTAATCATGTATTAATGCATATTAATGTACCTGTCATTATCTGGAAGTTGAAATACAAGGCTTTGGCTCATTTTGGTAATTAACATATTAATTAACACTATTTGTTAAAGAAATTTATTTAAAGAAAGTTATTATGGATTTAATTCACAATTACATATTTAATTAAAAACAATTATTGTATTAACTAATACATTGACCTTACAGGCTCTTAATCAGTTCCTAATGTGGTAATCATTAATGAATAGCTTAGATAATCATTAGTTACATGAATTAAGCATGAATTAATGCTTATCATTGCACCTGTATTGTAAAGTGTTACAGAAATTACATTTATATATTGTTGTTGTTTTTCCAGTAAAGTGAAAAGAATCACTGAACCTTGAGAAAATACTTTTCGTCGTTCTCTGAAGGTAAAATTAAATATTGCATTATGTCATGTTATATTTCATGTGAGCGAGGTTTACAACCTTGTTTAATGTGCTGCCCAGTGGTATTTTAGCATATGTATCTTTAGCTTTATTTCTAAGGATCTAATTAACCTACAGTAATCTTCACAGTCGGTAACATTTTTGCAGATTTAGCCTAAATTAGCATGTCACTTTATACACGCTTGCTAGTTTGACACCACACGTTGTTTTGTAATTGATGATAAATGTATATTTCTCATAAGTAAAAGTGTTTGTTTGGGTATTTTTACACTAACTTTTGTAACAAGAATGAATGGTTGAATGTGATGAATGCAGTCATTGCAAAAATGAACTGAGAAATGCAGTGTAGACAGCGTCATTAAATATAATGGGATCTTTATTGCATCACATCACTCCCACTTATTGTTGTCGAGGTGGTAAGCAAATCTATACCGGTGACATCGTTCTGTGTTCAGCACTGAAAACAAAGTGACCAGTCTTTTTTTTAAGCTACAAAACACACTGATATCTCAATTTACTTATCAGCCTGAACACACAAACAGTTGTTAAGAGGTTCCCCTGCCACAACAACTGAAGTATAGGCCGAATAGCAGACTTAAAGAGCGCACAGATTCTCTAGCTCTCTTGTGTGTCTGTTTTTAATGATGGCTTCAGTCTCTTTTGTAATTAGATTAAAAACAACACGTTATCTTAATGAGACGACAGAATTAAGAAGCTTAATAATATCAGACTTTGGTGCCCTGCTCCACTGATTATATCGTTAATTAAACTGCGTTTTAACGAGCTGAATGGATTAACAATTAATGCTATAACCAGATTTCACTGCATGACTGGAAACAAAATAATATTATATATTAATGAAGGGGTTGCATTATGTGAATACTAATCATTCTGCGGCTGTAAAGTCCACTTTATTTTACAGAGAAGATGACTTGGTTGTCTCCCTTATATAAAAAAAGTACTGTGATGGTACCATTGCATCAGATTTACATAGATTTAGATTAACCTGGTACATGTTAAATTATGCCAGTACCAATCAATCACTTTTGTGCGCATCTATTATTCCAGCTAACAGGGAATGTTCTGTCAAAGTTACAAACAAACATGATTCCAGTTATGTTAATTGAATGTTCATTCAAAGTAATCTGTTCTTTAATATTGTTTTCAAAACATTAGCACAAAAAAACATGATTTATCATTTTAGCTATTAACTTAATGTGAACATTATCGAAAAATTTTTAAAACATATTTTTGTTACATGGAATGTGCATTGATTTTGGACAAGTTGGTATTTTTTTTTTTTGGCTAAAACTGAGCGAAGTCGTGTCAATTTAATGTATAGTTGTGTTTGTTTTTGCAGAGTTTGTGTGTGGTGAGGTGTTTGGGTGGAAGAGAAGCACAAAGTCAGCATTTATCAGTTTTATGACAACACACTAACACTGTTTTCCCACACTCTTACTTGAATAAGTGCAGAGACAACATACACTTCCAGAGTCTCTCTCGCTCTCTCTCTCAAACACACACACACATTTTAAGGGTAGTACCCAAGGGAGGTTGTTACCTGTGCTGCACATCCATCTTTTGCACAATTAGCATAAAACACGCCACACATATAATATCACTCTCTGCCTCACTCTAATGCTCACAGATTTGACCTGCTGTACATTAATAAGCAAGTATGAATGTGTGAATCTTAAACTTTAGTAATTACTGTGAATTTCAGGTATAAAGTAAGCTGCAAGGATAACAGCCAGCTAGCTAAGATATCCATTCTTTTTCTTATAATTTTTGGTTCAATAATTGGATTACTCTGTGCAGACTGACATTCTCTTTTATTTTCACTTTTAGAGCATCAAACCAAAAGGAAATATATATATATTGCAATAACTGGTTTTCTGGATTCTACACAATGAAAGGCAAAATGTATGCTAACTGCCAACTGCTCATTCAAAAAACATGCACTCTACACCTTTAATGTGATGAAAGGTGTAAACACACACATACTTCACACTCGTTCTGTGCTAATCTCACTGTAAATTTGATCATGGGAGATTTTGTTTGTTCCTTTTATCTATGCTTAACATTTACATATGTTTGTATGCTAATACGTGCCAGCTAGAAAAGATTCCCAAAAAAGTCTTGGTTCCTCCCGATGCTCTTACCATCTTAGGGAGTTTATCTTTATCTAAAGCACTATTCTTTGTATAAATATAAAGATCTGCTAGTGAACCGCATAAGAACTGCTAGAATATGTCACTATAAAGAACTGCTATAGTGCACTTTATAGGCTCAATTATAAAGGTCTACTACAACACTATCTCACGCCCAATTCGTACGAATTTGGTCGTGACTTGGTCGTGAGATCGAGTTGTCTATAGCATACTAACCAACTGCTAGTGTACTACATTTAAATATAAAAATCTGCTAGTGCACTACAAAGAACCGCTTCAGTAGATCACTTCTATATGCTAGCAGCTCTTTATAGTATAGTGATCTAGTGGTTCTTTATGGTTATGTAGTTTAGCAGATCTGTTTTGTTATGTAGCGCACTAGCAGATCTTTAAAAATTTGTAAGAGGCTTACATAACTATATCGAACTGCTAGTGCGCTAGCCTACATAAAGCACTGCTATAGTGCACATAACTAAAGATTTGCTAGAGTGCTACATAACTACTATATAACGATAAAGTTATACTGCTAGAACTGCGTCAAAGATCTACACGCTAGTTTTCATTTTTAGTTGAACTAACCTTTTAATGGGGACCTATTATGCAAAGTTCACTTCTATAAGGTGTTTGGACACAGATGTGTGTCTACAGTCGTGAACTTAGAATTATAAGGTTCTATCTCCACTTTTGGTCGAAATTGAGTTTTTGACATATTCTGATCCATTAGGTGTTTATTAATGCCTTTGTGGTGTTATTTTTGTAAAAATAAAATAAAAAAAAGATTAATAGATAAAGCTATAATAGAAGATTATACTCCATAAGAGTTTTGCCAGCTGGGATGTAAAAACTTTCACACTCAATATCTCAGAACTACCCTAAACGGAGATAGAACCTTATAATTCTAAGCTCACGCAGTGTGTAACCAGCCTATAATGGTAAATATCCACCCAGTCCTTTTTTATAAACCCCATAAATCATAGACCGTCTCTTCAAACGAAGCATAGATCCGCCCTGAGTGAGCCGCAGCAGTCCGCCATTTCGGTTTCCCTGTAGAAGTTGGAGATATAGCCTACACATTCTGTGCCAAAAAACATGACAAATATTCTGTTTTTGGTTGTACCAACGGAAATAAGAGTCTCCACAGACTCCTATCTGAGCCACTGAGGACACCGTCGTTGAATTTCACTTATGAAGGAAATGAGAAAAGTGTTATATATGTTTATATTTAACAAACGAGGGTTAGTTCAACTCTGCATTTGCATTAATTGTTTCTGAAAGATTTTTTAGATTATCATGATGACAATTTCAGACATTTTGGGTGCGTGAGTTTCGTCCGTTCATGTGCTATGGAAAATATGATATTGACATATATATCACATATGACATATATATCATATATGTTGCGTTCAAGTGCTTTTGTTGGCGTAATGTGGTGAAAAGATGGAGATCCAGACCTGTTATTTGGCGAAAACTATTTTAGATTGCTTAAGTCATCTGCTACAGCAGGAAAATGATTCATCAAAACTCAAACGGTAAATAATATGCTGTATATTTTCTAGATTTACCATATTTTTACCAATTCACGACTCTTTCGTTGCTCTCCGCCATTTTGAAAAGGTAATCTCATCTCGACAACTCGTCCATCAAAATATTCTACGAGCTGCCCAGTGGAAAATACCACACAAGGGGGTTTTCATGTGCATTTTCCATGTCGGCTTTTGGTATTTACCATAATTACCATCGCACGTAAACACATAATTCTCCAGTTTTGTGGTTGCATGATTATATAAAGTATGCAATGTGTAGATCCTCTTCTGGAAAGGGCATTTAAAAGGACACACAAAATCAAGTGTTTTTGCTCACACCCAAGAAAGGGCGAATTTGACAAAAAGCTGAGATGAAACTTCACAGACACTTTCTGGGGACACTAGAGTGAAAAGGGGCATAAAAGTTCTCCTTTAAGTAAAACAAAAAGACCATAAATGGCGATTTATTACCAGATCTGTGAGGATTTAATGAACACCATGAATACATTAGTTGAATTTATGATGATTAGAAGTCTGTTAGTGTAAAGGTTTATTTTTAGAGCGGTTGCTGTGGGTTTGAAATCCGCTGTTCTAGCGGGTGGGGGTTTTGGGGGTTGGCTGGGGGGTATGTCAGGACGTTGCATCAAGGCAGTGTCCTCTGAGAAAAACTATTCCCACAGGTTCCTCCCTCCCGCTCTCTCTGTCTCACTCTCTTTCTGCCTCTCTCCAGAGAACATGACCATGCTAATGAGCCTTTTGTTCACTGGAACCATGACATGCTGAGAGAAGCTCTCTCGCTCATTCACTCTCACAATGATATCCTCATGTGCATTTTGACTCAGATTTTGCTTACTGTTTATTAGGTCAGTGTGAGTTGTCCCAGTAATAAATTAAGAAATAACTGTCTAATCACAGCAACAAAGGAAAAGGAAATCTTATCAGAGCATCATATTAGCTTTCATTTAGTTTGATCCTACAATTCATTAAAAGGCTATATTGCTCATTTTAATCCTCTGATGTAGATTTAGTTTGGACATTGATTGGAGACTAACAAATGGTGTGGGTGTAGCTAATCAGTTCTTCAAGAAAGTTAACATGAATATTGATGAGATGCATTATTAGTGGAAATGTTGTCTCCCCTGTTCAAATCTATGACTATAACCATTTTAAAAGTTTCTGATGTGCGAAGTGTCTATCATAGTTGGCCTTGAAAAGTCCTCCATATTAGCATGCAAGCACAACCCTTATGAGTTTCTTCAGATGTGATGCAATACCCAGCATATCCAGAACTGTTTTTGTTAACTGAGTTTTGCAATATATTGTCATTAGTTATTGAAGAGAGATGAAACTCAACTCTGTGCATGTGCTCACGTGGAACTCTTTCCCAACATCTCCAGTAAGGGGTTTAGAAACAATTACAATATTTTTAAATGACTCGCAATCAGTTGCATTGTTGCTCACACTTGGGTTTGGGATTTGATCATTTGATCAAAGAATTAAACTTTGGTTCATAACTTGTCCCACATTGTGTGTGCTTCAGATATGAATGACACCTCAGATTATATGTCTTAGTAAAGTATCATATCTCACCTTAACAAGGGGATGATTTTTGCCTGATGCCTTCTTTATTTACATTAAAAGAGGGACACATGTCATTTCTATGGATTTATAGGGTGTGCTATTTTGACTTGGACAAGTAGACAACCACCTAGTTATGCCTAACAATTGCTCACAACACCTTAGCAACCATATAGCAAAGCCCCGGCAACCACACTCAAAAAAAAAATGCTGGGTTGTTTTAACCCAATTTTTGGTCAAATATGGACAAAACTCAAACATTGGGTTAAAAATGTAATGTAAAAATGTAACCCAATGGCTGGATTTGTCCATATTTGACCCAAAATTGGGTTAAAACAACAGTATTTTTTAGAGTGTACCATTTTACCAATACGCCAAAAGCAGAAGAATGCTGTAATTATATTCAGGTTGACAAACAAATGCACACATAGCCTAGTAACTGCTCCGACAGTGGTTCGAGATGGAAATACTAAAGTACATGTTATTTAAAAGTTAAAATCAAATATTAATTAAATGTGTGATTTATTATTATTTATTTGTTATTATTTTATTTATCTATTTTTTTATTTTAATTTTATTTTTTTATTTTTTTTTAAATCTTTTTCTTTTTTTCTTGTTGTGGTAAGAGGGGAAAAAATGTGAGAAGCAGTTTTAAAAAAAATGTGTTAAAAAGTTAAAATCAAATATTAGTTAAATGTGTGATTAATTATTATTTATTTGTTATTATTTTATTTATCTATTTTTTTATTTTAATTTTATTTTTTTATTTTTTTTAAATCTTTTTCTTTTTTTCTTGTTGTGGTAAGAGGGGAAAAAAATGTGAAAAACAGTTTTAAAAAAATGTGTTAAAAAGTTAAAGTCAAATATTAATTAAATGTGTGATTAATTATTATTTATTTGTTATTATTTTATTTATCTATTTTTTATTTTATTTTTTTAAAAATCTTTTTCCTTTTTTCTTGTTGTGGTAAGAGGGGAAAAAATATGAAAAACAGTTTAAAAAAAATGTGATTAAAAGCGAGTTATTTTGTGAAAATGTCAATTGACATATTAAAAAAACCAATGCTGAATTCCTCTAAGTGCAGTGCTGTTAAGGTGACACAAAGAAGCTGCAAAGAGAACCAAAAGTTATGAATGCAATTTTCAGGAAGAGAAGGGCAAATTACAATTTACTCGCTAAATGGATTTTAATTCTAACTTTTCAGCCGTCACAATCAGCGGCATAATAGGTGAGACGGAGGATCTTTTCACAAACCTAAGTGCCGTCTCCTACACTCATTTTCTGGCTCAGATTGAATGGGCCTGTCTCTAAATATACCGTAGCGTTCTTTTGCTATGTCGACACCGTAATAAGCATACAAATGTTTAACTGGCACCCACACAGGAGCAGAGAAACAAATGCCTCTGGAATGAGAGCGGATAAACATGTCCAACAGGACAAATGTGCATGATTTGATTGAGTTGCCTCAATCCATTACGGTAAATCAGCCCTCTGCTATTGTTTCCTTGAGAGCTGCTTTTTTCAATTCCGTTCAAATGTGTGCATAAAATTGTAGTGGGGGGGAATATCTCATTGCTTGGGCGTAGAGAGAGCAGACAATGGCTAATCACTGAAGAGGTATGATGTCTCCCTATGAGAGGCCTCTGGTCCGTGTCCAAATGTACGGGAACTCAGCTAAGCTTGCCATGAATTTGCCGCTCACGTACCTTAGAGATAAGCTTGATGTGATATTGCCGTCTTGATATTTCACAAATGCAAAATGCTGTCTGTGAACACTCAGTGTTAACGATTCAAAACTGCAATCATAGTTTTGCCTCGAATAAGATATAGCTGAAGTACATCTGCCTCATTAATCTGATAGCTGAGGCCTATTTTATGTCATTTTAAGCATCTACACGATCAACATGCTCGTTCTCATATCTTAATATGAATCTTAAGTTAACGTTTCTCCTTCGAAAGACAATTTAGAGTTGTTGTTACGAGGTCCCAATGAATTTATTTTAATCTAAGCGCATGTATTTTACACCTCGGACAGTACGGCTGTGTGGCTTTTCTAAAAAGATTAGAGAAAGCATGGCCTTTATTATTGGTCTCAATTATATAGAAAGAAGACAAAACTGCTACTAAATTGTACTTAAAGGGATACTCCACTTTTTTTGGGGGGGAAAAGGCTCATTTTACCACACTCCCAGAGTTAAACAGTTAAGTTTCACCGTTTTTCACTGAGTTTTCAACCAGACACTTTCTGGTCTCATTGACTTCCATTGTAGGAAAAAAATATACTATGGTATTCAATGAGACCAGAAACTGTCTGGTTACTGATATTCTTCTAAATATCAGAAAATCGGCTGAATGGATTCAAAAAC
>JAOTRC010000039.1:22334059-22349810 GCA_027497675.1 Cyprinella lutrensis
TTTTCTCCATATAATGGACTTCAATGGGAACCAAACGGTTCAAGGTCCAAATGAGAGTTTCAGTGCAGCTTCAAGGGCTTTAAACGACACCAGACGATGATTAAGGGTCTTATGTTGGACCCTTCAAGTCATGACTCGAAAAATGGTTTGTTCATTTTGATGAACGAGTTTGGACAGGAGAGTCACAAACGCTCATCACAGAGCAAGGCGAGCATTTGTGCTTATAAAACATAAACTTTTTTATTTATTTTTGTAATGACTGATGGTTTCGCTTGATAAGACCCTTATTCATCATCTGGTGTCGTTTAAAGCCCTTTGAAGCTGCATTGAAACTCTCATTTGGACCTTGAACCATTTGGTTCCCACTGAAGTCCATTATACGGAGAAAATCCTTAATTTCTTTTCAACTGAAGAAAGAATGACATCGACATGTGGGATGACATGGGGGTGAGTAAATTATCCCCAAAAGTTTTTTTTTTTTTAAAGTGAACTACTCCTTTAATTTGAACAAGTGGCTGCCAAGTCTTGTCAAATTGTATACATTTGATAATTGTGTCTAATTTGTTCAAGGTGTAGTTGAAGTCATAGTTTTACAGTGGGAACCTCATGTTTCTTCCAGCAAATTTCTTGCTGTAATTAAACCATATTTACATAGCTGATGTACTTTACTTACTGTGTGTGTGTGTTTATAAGGACCTAACTAGTGTGTATTCATGTTTCAGGCCATGCCCTCTACATTATGGGGACATGCTGATGTCCTTCTAATTCAAAACGCAAAATAAACATACTAAATGCATACTAAATGAACATTTTCTGTGATGGGTAGGTTTATGGTTAGAGGCTAGAAAATGCAAGTAGCTCTGTATATTCGCGAGATCATGTCATAATTACCATAATTACGAGATTTCAACTTGTCCTCATAATGATAGGAGTATCAGTGTATGTGTGTGTGCGCGCGCAGAGGGAATCCCAGCCATAAGCCGAAAATCCTGATTGTTTGGGATTTTAGGAATGTTGTACAATGAGCAACAAGGACGTTGATCCAGGAACATGTCCTACTTTGGTAAATTATGTTAAGCCTTTAGCCTCTCTGTCCAGACACGGCATTGCACTGTTGCTATGCTCTGAACACATCATAGATCATACTCACGGTCTGACAGTGAATCAGTGCAGTGTGTCTGACTGTGATTAACTCGCAGTTACATGACAACTGTTCCAACACAGAGTCCAAAACAACCCACATACATGTTTACACTCACTAGAGAGTAACAGCACTTCTCTTGCAATCTTTTTCTGTCTCTCGCAGGTGGACTTGGGTTTCTTGCGGTACGTGACGGCCATAGGAACACAAGGTGCCATATCAAAGGAAACCAAAAAATCATACTACGTCAAAACTTACAGGGTCACTGTGAGCTCTAACGGAGAGGACTGGATAACCATAAAAGACAAAACCAAACAGATGGTGAGTATTTATGTATTGTGCTTAGTTTTTCATTTATTAAGAAATTAATAGTTTTAATTTAGCAAGGATGCATTAAAAGTGAAGTAAAGACATTTATAATGTTAAAAATATATATATATTTATAGCATGTTTCCCACAAAAATATTGATAATATTTTGAGCACCAAATCAGCATATTTTGTAATATATTTTAAAATTATTAAAATTATTTAGAATTATTTTTTCTGGTTTTAATTTGATTTGATTAAAAATTATAATATATTTTGTTTATTATTTCTATTTTGTATGTTTTGTTATTGATTTTATTACTGTTACTTTCACATTTTTCTATCTCTTTTTTTGTGGTTAATTTATGATTTGGTCATATTGTGTGTAAAACCCTTTGAAATCGAACATTGTTTAAGAAAAACAGAGGAAAAAAGGAAGAAAGTGATACATAATGTCATCTCTCTTTTTCTCAGGTGTTTCATGGAAATCAAAATCCCACGGATGAGGTACGCGTCAGGCTACCCAAACCCACCCTCACCCGTTACCTACGTATACGACCTATGACCTGGGAACAGGGGATCTGCATGCGTTTCGAAGTGTACGGCTGCAAAATTTCAGGTATCCCGTCACGCACATACACTGAGTGTGTTTCAGACATGACATTACTATAAAATCCAAGAGTCTCTGAGTCACTCATAATTCCCCTCATTCACTCACTCCATGTGTGATCATTACAGAATGACTCCCCTCTTTATTCACAGACACCTAATACTGACATCAAGAGGTGCCACCGGCATGTGTGTGTGTTTATTTTAATAAATCCTCACCATTTCTGACAGCTAGAGACAGACAGGAAGTAGCCTATATGTCCGTTTCCCATGGTTCAGAATATTGCTGCTCACATTAGCTCAAATTCTTTGTCTCTCAGATGCTCCATGCTCCAGTATGTTAGGGATGGTTTCGGGTCAGATTTCGGACTCTCAGATCTCAGTGTGGCCATCGGCAGAGAGGGGCTGGCTCCCTGAACAGGCCCGGCTGCTGACCGGCCGAACGGGCTGGGTTGTCACTCACTCACAGGGTGTCGTGAAGAACCAATCACTGGAGATAGATCTGGGGTCGCAGCGGATGGTAACGGGTCTCATTCTGCAGGGAGGGAAATACAGAGACGTGAATATTCTCATCAAGCGCTTCAGAGTTACGTACAGCACGACTGGAACAGACTGGAGTAACATACTGGAGGAGAACAACAACAGAGCGAAGGTATTGCTTTATCATCCTTGGTGTGAACGTCCCTTTAGAGCCAGAAAAAAAGGCCATTTTTCTTTTTCTTTCATTTAACTGGACAGACGCAAAACTAAAAATGTTCTTATTTTCACCCATCCAGGTGTTTATGGGAAATCAGAACCATGACACACCAGAAGTGCGTACTTTTGACCCAGTGCTGATGCGTTTCCTGCGTGTGTACCCTGAGCGTGGCTCTCCTGAAGGCATAGGGTTAAGGCTGGAGGTTTTAGGGTGTGACCTGCAAGGTGAGTGACAGCAATCCCAATCATTTTAAGGTGATGTATAATTCATGAAAGCTTCATTTACCTCAAATAAATTGCTTTTCAGAGCCCACAACACCTCTTCCCCTCACCACCACCATGGAAACTACTACCGCCACCAGCGCTCTAGGGACTATTCCAACAAGCACCATTATTCCACCGACAGCGGAGAATTGCGATGATGACGGCAACTGCCATAGCGAAGCAGTGACAGACTATGACACAACAGGTTAGATACACATACTGGGCACTTATGTTTTTATATCATTAACATCTATCCTTTTTATATTGAGCTAATTATGTTGGCTAAACCATAACACTACCTCAGCTCCTTAGAGAAACCTTATGGACTTTTTAGGTTTTAATTAAGGCATTATTAACTCTCTTTATTATGCAGTTTTCATAAATAAGGACTGTTGGGAGGTCTCATTAATGTTGGTAATTTCAGGTTTTACTATCACTGTGGGACATTTAGTTCTCCACTAGGAGAGCAAAACCTCTAAAACATCTACACAGAGACAGACTATGACCCAAAAGGTTACAAAAACAAACACCCACACAGTAAAACACACACCAACTACGACCCAGCACGTAACATACGCCTAGCAAAACAGTAACATGCTATGAACCATAGGTTACACGAAAACAAAGACGTAGACTCTGGATCAGATTATCCAAACACAAATACGTGTTCATCATCTAAAACACACACAAAGACAATGTCTCTTTAATTAATAAGCATCGTATTTATATGCACAGGAGATATGTTTCAGCTAATTCACAACACTTTTTTTTTTTTAATTTGAATGAATTTGAAGTATTGACTGAGTATTTGGTGAGTATTGAGTATGTGTTTGAAGTTAGTCATTTGCATAAAGCAGATCAAAACCATCTCCATTTTAGGGCTTTCTGCACAACATCGACCCAGAGACTCAACATGAAACAAATACGTAAACGCACAGAATTTGCAAATGGAATTAAACCAGTCTGCATTTCAGTCAAGATTTTGCTTTGATTTTGATAGCATTTTCTGCTATTTGTTTTCCATAGAAACTGCAGTAGCAGAGCCATTTCTGGACATGGAAGCAATACCTGGTGAGTAACTTCTCATGCCATTTGAACTAGTCTGTTATAATGACCATTAATGTTTATTTTAGTTGTTTTACGTACTAGCATAGCACATTAGCCCAATTAGCCTGATAGTTTACTGTAGCTTTAACTATGCATTTGCACTTACATGCAGTGACTGACAATTATCATTAATAATCAAGTGAAAGAAATAACATTATGTCTAATTAGTTGTATAATGTACTATATAGTGAGAAATTATTAAGCGTATTTTAGGTTCATGTAATTTATGTAAGACCCGATTAAGAGGGAGGACCTGATTTTTCAGGACATTGGCACATAATCTTTGGGGTTTTCCATTGTTGAACACACAACAAAATCTCTACTGCCCTCAAGTGTTGGGCTGCATAATTACATGAAATAATCTGCAGTTGTTGTACTGAATTTTGTGTACAGGGTTTCAAACACATTGATGGCAGATTGTTTTTACTGTCACCTTTATGAGGACAAAATTACACTTATATATATTTATGTTTTTATATGTAAAGGGACCATGCATTGTACCAGATTTCATCCGTAGTTCACAGAAACACATCGGTTGTGAAACACATTGTTGGTGTGTGTGTGTGTGTGTGTGTGTGTGTGTGTTTGTGAGTGTGTGCAATTGAATACTTAATTCAAGATATATCCTCTGAAAACACATTTTTATATTTTGCTTTGCTATTGCTAAGGTACCTAACATAAAATACTTAAAACAGCAACACCACAGAAAACAATGGATGTGAAAATTGTATGGTTCCTAAAAACATGGGGGGAAAATTTGCAGTTAGATCATCTAAATTTACATCTAATTTTTACATCTAAAATGTAGATTTACATCTAAACTTTGCAGTTAGAGTCATGGGAGAATGTAATATCTAGATTGGCCAACGGCCAATGGGTGGTTTCATATCCGAGATTAGCTCTGTTCTCACTGGTGCTCCCCAGGGCTCAGTCTTGGGCCCTCTGCTCTTTAATATTTATCTGTCACCACTTGGTCATTTATTGTGATTACTTAGCCTCCCTTATCACTTTTATGCTGATGATAGGCAGATTTATATACACTCAAAATCTAGTGGTAGAAGTAAGTAATCTAGAAGTAATAATTTCTTGTGTCTGAACGGTGGTAAAACTGAAGTTATGCTAATTGGTTCCCGAAATCAAATTTCCAAAGCTGGTTCTATGTCTTGGACTATTGATGGCTCTGTCTCTTGGCTACTCAAAGTAAAGTGAGGAATCTTAGAGTTACTTTCATTTGATTCTTTTGTTCAGAGTACAGTTAAATCATATTTTTTCACCTCAGGAATATAGCAAGATTGCATCCTATGCTAAATTTCTCAGTAGCTGAAAAGCTGATAAATTAGTTTGTTGCCTCTAGGATAGATTACTGATTACTTAGCTGAATACACTAAATACACACTCAACAAACAATATGTACAGAACATGGCTGCCAGGATATTGACTGGGTCCAGGTAATGCAATCATATTACTCCAGTTTTGAGTGGCTCCCAGATTCCAAGTTGATTTTAAAATTATGACGCTGACACATAAAGCATTGCATGGCTTGGCTCCTTGCTTATTATTTATCTGAATTGTTAATTTCTTATACTCCAAATCAGAGACTGCGATCTTCACAATCCAAGATTCACAATCTTCACAATTTGATTTAGCAGATTTTACTAGAGGAACTATTGTCACTTCAATCCTCTACACCCCACTCCGCCTAAACTAGCAAAACAATTGAAAGTGGGTTGAATGGAAAGCAGTATCAGAACGGAGGACTATAAGGTTGATTCACTGTTGTTTGTGTTTCTTTTTAGCTTATATCTGGTTTGCTTGTGACTTTGGCTGGGCTGATAACCCGTCCTACTGTGGATGGAGTCAAGAAGGTGGCGAAGGAGCCGAATGGCATATAAACAACAACAGCAAACACGTTGATCACAAACTGCCTAATCTGGACCACACAGGTAAGAGATGTCGTAAATTTAGATTAATAAATAACTAAATGCAAACGCTTGAGATAAAGTGCTTATTTGCCTCGACTGCGGGAAGAGGGAGTAATAGAATAAACAGATTAACTCCTCTCCTCTGTTTCAGGAATGCCTCACTTCATTTACGCAGCTTCTAACAGAAATGCACAGATTGAGATCGAAAGAAAGGGCGATATGGAAACAGATGGAGAGCTGGCGAGAAAAGGAAGGGTGGCGAGGCTAGCCAGTTTGCCGGTCACGGCTCCAGATTCAGATCTGTGCATGTCTTTCTGGTACCACTTCTCTGAGAAACACACGGGAACTCTGAACATCAAACAGAAGATAGAGCGAGAAGATGTGGAGGAGGATGAGGAGGAGAAAGATGACTCTGAGCTTCTGATCCGCTCTGTGAGCGCACAGTTCAAAAGCAGATGGCGGGAAGGAAGAGTTGTGATTCCCAGTGCCGACGCACCTTATCAGGTACCGATGCCCACTTTATGAGTGAAATATCATTATTACAGCGTAATACTAATTCTCTTCCTGGGGTTTGCATGGTAGGTGATCATCGAGGCCCAATTGGATCCTACAGAATCTGGTTTCATCTCACTGGATGATATAAAGATACTGGCTGAAGTAAATCCTGAAGAGTGCAAGGGTATGTTAAGCCACGCCCCTTCTGTTTAAGTCCCTCCCTTTTCGGTTTGGCCTGCTTTCATCCTGACCACCCACTTTTAAGCAACCTTAAAGATAGGCCATCAACAAATGAACATTCTGTTATCATTTACTCATCTTCATGGTGTATCAAACCTGTATACATTTCTTTTTCCTGCAGAACATAAAATAAGATTTTAAAGAATGTTTGAAACCAAACAGTTTTAGTTCCCACTGACTTTCATTGCATTTTTGTCCATTTAACGGGATTCAAATCTGTTTGTCTACCAATATTCTTTTATGTTCCACAGAGGAGAGAAACTCATACATATTTGTACAGATTTGGTCATGGTCAAATTTGTATTATTGATTGAAGTCTAGATTTATAAATTTCCTTCATAGGCATTTTACAAAAAAAAAAAAAAACAACAACCTTGAACCAAACCGATCAGCTCCAAGATTCCACGTTTTTAACATTTATATGTTGAAAATATCTCTGAGGATTCTGAATGAGAATTCATCTCCTTGACTGAATGTGTTTGTGTTTCAGACCCAGAAAATACAGAAGGTGATGAAGATGAAATTGATGAGATCGGTAAGACTCACTTTTTATTAGAAAAGTATTATGATAAAAACCCAATTTCATGATTAAAATTTTAAGCACAAAAAATTTAAGTTTAAGCCCTTTTAAGCTTAAACATCCCTAAAATGTGTTTTACTGATACATATTTAAACCTTAATTGCTAGTAGCATGAGAAAAATAATTCAAGATATATTCTCTAGTTGATTTTTATATATATTTTCTGAATCACATGATCTTGTTTCAAGGATGTTTAGATATTTTAGCTGGAAACAAGACAAAAATACTAAAAAGTTTTGTTTGGCAGTTTTGAAATCAGTCAAATATTTTGGTATAATGTCTGCTAAACTATATAATTGATTCCTACTTCAGGGTCCTGATTAGCATTTTTTTTGCCATAAAGACCAGCTGACTGCAAATGATCTTTTATATAAAATAATTGAGCTTGTTTACCAATGCAGATTTTGCTCAGTGCGTCTCTGTCTTTCTCTCTCTGTAGTGAACTGTGAGGGGTCTGATAACACCCTGTGGAGTTTTGGACGCGGCTCCATGCTGAAGAGTTTAGACCCCATCTTGATCACCATCATCGTGATGAGCGCTGTGGGAGTCCTGCTGGGCGCCGTGTGTGGGGTGTTGTTCTACTGCGCCTGCGCTCACACTACAAACAGGAACCTCTCCGCTCTGGAGAACTACAACTTTGAACTGGTGGATGGAGTCAAACTAAAGAAAGAAAAACTTAGTGCACAGAAATCTTACACAGAGGCATGAGAGATGCCGGACGAACCCAGGAAACATTTGCCGGAGGAACGTTTTTAGAACGTTGTTGCGACGTTTCTCAAGGTCGAGACTGAGCTTTATTCTCAGGACGTGCAGGACGAGGGACTGGCCTCTAGAGGGCGCCTTGTATAGATTGTACAGCCAGACGATGATTGTCTACTTGTTTGTACATTTGTTGCTGGTGATGAGACCAAGACAAACCTATATGTATCCCTCTCACACAGTTGGATATCTTTTTCTACAACCGTGTTTTTCAGAGCTGTACACAACTGGGTTTTTTAGTGTTGATTGTGCTCGTTTATGTTTGGAGACATGTTTGTTCAGTTGGTAACTCACACTTCATTCCAAAGGTGCCTTTAAACGTGTTTTTGTTGCCTTTTCACACATGGACTCCTGCCCTCAGACAGACAGTCGTTTGCTCTTGAGCGCAAACTGTTCACAGACACAGGTCAGAGGTCAAGTTTTAAAAACATTATTAGAGTGCTGCAGGGATGATGTGTTTTCATAGACCAAATATCGTCCTGAAGACAATCGCTGCGTCCGAAATCGAATACTTCTCTACTAAATAGTATGTCAAAAGCAGTACGCCAACAAAGTAGTATTTCCAAATTCATAGTATTTGAATGACCCACTACTTCTGGCGAGAATCTTAAGTTCGCATTCGATATGCATGTTACTATCCCATGAGGCCAACGGAGAGGAATTATGAATTGAAGTGAAGAGACTGACGCTGGTATTTCGCGACAGGAACAATGAGGAGGATGTTGTACGTCCCAATGTCATTCATGCTGCCCAAATTGTTACTAAATAGAACATACTATTTTAATGGTCGTGAAGTTCAAATACAAACGTATTACCTACTTAATCGGATGCAGCTTAATGGGTATGGGAATGTTTTTTTTTTTGGTTAAATGGTTGAAATAAGGTCTGTGGTGAACACAAACTCAAGATGTTTGAATGTTTTATTCTACAACATAAAATGTGTCAGTCTTGAAAATGGCAGTTGCTAAAAAGTGGCTAAAGGGGACTACCATGGTTGTCGTCGGGACGTAAAACTCGCCTACTCACTAGTCCACTATAATAGTTCTCATAGTGAACTGTTTTATATAATTGTGCTCCTGCAGACTGTTCTAACTCAAACTTTAGGGAACGTGTCTGAAAGAGTTAACGTTTAAGTCTTGTGACCGTGGCGTTGTTCATTTATAGCCTATGCTTAGCCTTAACCTCTAGTGGTCGTTTAAGCTTCAAAAACGATCAAATTTGTGTTAATTTGTTAATATTGTCATGATGAACAAAATGTTTAAGAATCAAAAACTTTTGCTGGTAACAGAGCTTATTTTCCACAATAAACCGAAAGCCAATGGAAAGATCCTATTGAGTTTTTGTTGAGGGAACTAGGGTGATCTTCCAGGTTGGTCTAAAAATACATCATCACTGCAGCAATCTCAACAGGGCGTACGCATGACGTCTATCTCAATGTTAAATAGCGAAGAGATTTTCCCACTTTATTTGATCCATCCTCATATATTGTAAAGCAACAGGTTGGAAGACATTATGGGTCAATGCTTTTTTTAACAATAATGTGGAAATCATTATTCCTTTCAGCTGCCCAAATGACATGTCTGTAAACTTGTGTTGTCATGGTAATGAGTGTCATCATATTTCATAATGACATCACAATGTCTGCGGACCATCTGTGAAAACAGTGTCTCCTAGACTGGACCCCTCCCGATCAGGAGACGCTCGCTCTGGGAACGTCTGGGAATGGAAGTGGAGAAAGCAAATGAAGCATTTAAAAGCGCTAATGTAGAAGCGTCTCCCTAAGGAAATTAATTATATTTGAAGGACGTGAAAGGCACAAACTGATCCGTGCTCTTCAGCATTGTCAGGACAAGAAAGACGAGATGACACAAGTGCTGACAAAGGCATCTTGGTCCATTTCACACTCAATGCAGAAATGCAGTTCGTTTTCAGCAGCTTGAAGGAGGTCCCAGAAACTTTTCTCCCACTCAAATGAATCAATGTATGTCATTTTGCACTGAGAATTATATTTAATGAAAGATTTAGATAGTAATAAAAGTGTTAACTACTTTAAATTGTAAGGAGAAATCCAACTGTCGATGTAACAACTCACTTTTTTAATGCTATTTAAAATGAAATGGTATTTTTCTTAACTGTAATAGTTGTTTTTGTGTCCGGAGGAGCTGAAGTGACACTCAACTTGCTTTTACTCTCAGAAGAAAACTCAATTTCACTTGAAGTTTAGGTGTTATAAAGTCCAATCTGTCTGGTGGCTCTTTTCTAATTTGCATCAACTAAATTCAATTGTCGGATTTATTCAGATTTACGGATTTCTCAATGACAACAACATTCCAAAGAGCGAAGTAAATAAAGTTTTTATAAAGATCTTGTTTTAGATAACTGTCTCCATGGCGGAAAACTATGTGAATTCATGTATAAACACTGTTTGATCGTATTTTTATTGTTTTATAATTACACTTAAAGGGATAGGCCTAGCTCAGCCAAACATATCAATTGGCTTTATGCACAACTGCACTACTTCCTGAACTTAAGCCAGCTCCTTGTTTCCTTTCTGCCATTATTGGCCAAACTTGATTAATTCAGGTGTGTCTGATTATTGTTACCGTGACTACTGAGGTGAGGCACACCTGAATTAATCAATTTGTCCAATAATGGAAGACAGGAAACAAGGAGCTGGCTTAAGTTCAGGAAGTAGTGCAGCTGTGCCACCATTGTTAATCATTTAAAAAAACAAACAAAAAAAAAAAAACAGCGGTCCCAATGGAAAACCATGTGCAAAACCCTAACAGGTGAGAGCTATAAATGTTGTGTTTGACATCGAAAAAGCAGGAAAAAACATTAAAGTGTTGTTCCAAAATATGTTAATTATTCATTGCTGAGCAACAAACAAAACCAGCTTAACAAATTCATTTTATTGTAGGCTACTTTACAGTAGGATACCAGAAATTTGGTATAGGCCTTAATATCACTCTCTCTGTCTTGTTTGGTATGGCAGATTATTAATAGATTTATCCATGGACAGTCCCCACACTAACAAAGTATATCCCATAAATAACTTAAAGTTATTACTAAGTTTTTTCCGTAAAGGGAATGTAAATAAATGCACGCAAACCATAGGCTACTGCGCTTTTCCCTATCCTGCAATTAGAACCACTGATCTACATAATTAATGACTGGATAGCCCATGAAGTTCTGGCGTTGCCACCAGGCAGTGAAGCCACCGGACCGGATGTGTTCGAGCGGCCATTTTACGATTCCCTACCAGCAGAGGGCTCCAACGGCCGTTATACAGAGATTGGGAGCTCCGACGGCACTACAAGATGACCCAATGCATCAAGCAATTGTAAAACCGTTCACAAAAGGATCTTGAAAAACTGCCTACAAGTTGAAATTTAAGCCCATAAGTAGTAAGCTAATTATATGCACAATTGTCGCTATTTCCGTGTTGTTTTTTCTGAGGCAGAAGTTACCTATGCTTCTTCTTCAAAAAAAAAAAACAACAACGATAAAACATTCATCAGTAGCCGATAAGGAACCTCAGAGCAGCAATAATCACAATAGTGACCCCATTTGACAGCTTCAAAAGAGCTTTGTGCAGAGTCCATCTACCTTTAATAACTCATATATGCAGAGCAGCTGGCACTATTGGTTCCACATGCTGTTTGCAGGGCAATGTCTGTACCACAAACAACAATTATTCTCTATTTTTTATTTCAAATCATTATTTGTATAATCAGCATCCTTTATAAAAAAATGCATAACGTTACTTACTACACATTCTTTCACAGTTTTCAAGTTTAAACCCAATAACCTTAAAAAGATATTATTCAATGCATTGCTTCTTAATAATTCAATTAAATGCATTTATTTACATTTTTTTTTTACACTGTCACTTTAATTTAGTGCCTACAGCACAGCAAAAATAGACTCGGTGAGGGAACAGCTCTCTGCACAGCTGTACGCACCGCATCTGGAAAGTAGGGGGCATCCGCGTGCAGTGAAAGCTCCAACCTGTTAATGTGGGTGTGGTAAAAATATGCACTGCAAACGGAGTAGGCCTAACCCCTTATTTACACCGCACACATCTGTGGTGCATTATGGCTCCAATAATGTTTTATTCTGTCCTTCACATGGTGTCAACTCACATCAGGACCATTTCCACGTGATTTTTGTGGCGCAACCAGCTCCGCCATGTCGTAGCTGTAACACGCAGCAGACATGTGCAGTGTAAATAAAGGGGTATATTAGGCGTACATTAACCCATACAATTTGTACTATGCATTTCCTGAACATGTTGTTGCTAACTAATCAAGTACTTATACAGATACTGATCTATCTGTAAAACACAATCAGTAAGCTATATTTACGCAATTCACATATAGCCTACTTAATATTTAACTTAAATATTTAAAACAAATACCCATTTAAATGCTTAGGTGGTTTGCATTGTAAGACTGTTCGGGGAAACTTTCGATTTTTAAAACGTGTCTTGTAATGTTTTCTTAGTCATCACTCAATTTCTTATTGACTCCATAGAATGTGTGAGCTCACTTGGGAATACCAAAATGGCGGCGCAGTGGCTTCACTGTTTACGACGTCATGAACTATCCAGTCATTCTATAGATCAGTGATTATATTCATTCGGGTCACATGACATCACTGTAGCTTTGCGCCGCCATCTTTACAACCGACGGTCTCAATAATGCCTGCAATATGTTGTGCAGTTGGCTACACGAACAGCCGAAAGAGGAACCCCGTAATGTATTGAGCTGTGTTTCGTGTCTGAATGGACAAATACAAAAAAAATTATGTTTAAATGTCAATGTTAATGACAGCTAGCCATGAGCCGTGACTAACAGCTGGCAAGCTACCATACCAAAAGTTACATTCGATTTTTTTTTTAATAATACCTATAACATTTACCATGATTAATTTTACGTCTTTCACTCATCCAGCCAGAGCAATCCCCACTGTAGCCTATGGGGAGGGGTTATGCACAAGATGTAAGGCAAGTCTGGGGCAGATAATAATGGATAAAAGAAAACTGAGGGAAAAAAATAAGGATTGGAGCCTAAAATTGAAATTTTCTCTACGTATCTTTGTTTGTTCCTCTCATTCAAATGGGCAGTTTGGGCGGCCACACCGGGCGAGATGGGTCGTAAATATGGCGGCGTTCTATTTGGAGTGACGTAGGTCAGGTGGCATCTATGAATTTGTTTGAGCTCATGTTTTCATAGTTCATATTTTCCATTTCCAAACCCAGGCTATGTGATGTTGAAGTTTGAAATAAGTTTGTTCCTGATTATAAAACGTTTTTCCATTTCTTGATTCTGATAGCTGTGCTTTATTCATGACCGCTTCACCCAAAGGTTCTATTTATCATAGCCTCCTGCAGCTGTTGCTCTTATCTCTCATATAAAGAAACACACACACACACAGACACACACACACACACACACCCCGATTTAATGGCTATATAAGCTATTCTGTGTCTATTTGCAACAGGCCTTAAATCTGAGGCAAACTATCCCTGTTTAAATAGACATGTTGGACTTAATCTTCTTTTCTATTACATACTTGTTGTAATGCCATTTGAATCCCATTACTGATTACTGTGAGAAAAAAAAAATGCTAATTGAAATAAAGCTGGAATAAAATATTAGATGAAAAACTTAAACTTCAAAATTTAGAAATGCTGCCATGGCAAATAATTGAAATAAAGTATTAAAATGTACTAAAACTATATGCGGTATATTATAATAGTATATGAATAATAATAATAAAATGTTTTTTTTTTAATCAAATTAGGGTTTGAATCATTTCCATGTTTTAAATATGTGCAGGAACATGGAGCCAAGGTGCTGCATTTATGGAAAACAAAGAGAATTGGATGACTATAACATCCAAACTTTAATGAAGAGATGGATCCAAAAGCACAAGAGCACAAAGAGGTGGGTCAGTTTCATTTTCTCCAAGTCAATGACTTTCAGTGTCTTTTGAAAACAGTGCTTTGGATGGATTTCTCATCAAAGCAGCCACAAGCCCTTGGGGACAATCATCACATTTGTTCTGGTGATTCATTTTACCGTTAAGATCTAACACAGGGCTGGTCTTGTTTTCCCCTTAACTTTGAACATTAAAGGGATTCGAAAGGATGCCACAATTATATATCAGTTACACTGATACACCAGAATATGCAATCTCTCAAAACTCCCTATAAACTGTGAAACGCATTTGCACTGTTTACTCAGCTGGTTTCTTAAGATCTGGTGCTGTGACTAATTTGACTTGCTTGAATGTATCTTTAGGCTATGTGTGGCATTTACTTTCTATTTTCCACATATGTATGTAAACACAGCTGATAGCGTTTCTGTGATTTGGAATGACACTCGCCCTAATTTTGTATGTCGGACATGTTTCATAAGTGAACGAAATAAAATCTGGATTAGCCTCCGATGGATTTCTAGGTTTCTTGGCCAGGTGTTCTTTGAAGTCTTGAAGTCCAGCCTGAGGTGACTGTGGGTCTGCTCAGCTTAGCTTAGCTTTAGATTTATAGCGATTTGTTTTAGCATGGCAGTTTAAAGCTATAGGGTCCTGGTTCTGCTTAGGACGGTAACTGTCTGTGTCTGGTACTCTTAAGCCTGCAAAGAGACAGACTCCTTCATCAGGTGCACACGAGGTGCATTATCTGTCTCTGCTGACATGTAATCTTAGAGCTCTGCATAGTTTTAGTTTACCTTGGCTCCCAAACATGGGACTTCTGCTCCAAAAGACGCAGCTATCTTTAACTCGTTCCCAATCAAATAATAGTAGATTAAACACTCAAAGTGATTCATTATAGGAACACTACATTCCTTACCCAAGCTATGAGCAAAATGAGCTTCCCCCTTTTAAATCAAGCCATCATAGAGTCAAATGTTAATAAAGTGATAACAAATTGTCATGGAGTGGCTATCTACCTATTTCCGCTAAAAGCACAGTCCCAGCCATGGTTATAGTTAACTAAAACCAACACACACACACACAAACACTCACACACACACACAAAATAACATTTTTGTTAGATAAATGTGAACTGAACTAAAAATAATCAGACATTTAAAAAACTAACAAATAAACTAAACTAAAACTTTAATTAAAATAAAATGATTTTTTTTTTTTAAATATTAAATTTTCTCGATTGCTAAAAGAATTCATGTGGTGACAATTCACCATTTCTCACATCTATAAACACAATCTCGAAACTACCTTGTACAAACCTCAAACTTCCACATCAAATTCAAATTTCACCTAATTCAGCCATGATAAAGAGATTGAGACATCCACAAAGGAACATACAATCATAAACACAACATGACAGTCCCATTCCAATGGTGGTTAACTGCTTCTTCTTGCTGCAGCCTGGGTTCGATTGAAACATTTGGTCTCATCCCCTGCCCTCCTCAAAGGAAATGATTATCTTTTTATCTGGCCTGCACACAGTGACTTAAACCAGAGCGCCAAGAGTTCATTGACTCGTTTTCATCATTGTGAAGGACAGTTGGACATTACGGCAATAAAATACTATTGCTGCTTTATTCATATTTCTGCTGACAATTGTTAGGAATTTTAATATATATATATAAATATAT
>JAOTRC010000039.1:22384386-22395508 GCA_027497675.1 Cyprinella lutrensis
GCTTTTATTGGACTAACAAGGACGTTTTCAGTTCTGAAACTTACAGGATATTCTTTAAATATGATGACCTCTTAGATCTTTTAGAAAATTTTATTTCTCAGATCATCACCCCTTTAAATTTTCTCCAATGTAATCTCTTGCTAATATAATCTCCCCCGCCCCCCAAAAAAAAAAAAAAATTGTACTGGGCTACTAGTTGATAGGCAGTGATTGGCAAGGGCTATTTTTAGTAATCCCGCTCACCATTACTCAGATATTTTACCGTTATCAAGCTAGCAAATGTCAAGTTGTCCACTGACCTGTTTTAACAACTTTACTTCTGAAACACATCGTGGGTATTTTCTAGCTGTTGAATGTAGCAGTTGCACATTTGTTGTTGTGATGCTTTATGGGAATGAATGAGTGCACTTGATAGCATCCACTGGTTTCAGACACCACAACAGATGTCTGTTCCCTCAAATAGGGGGCGATTTCAGATAGCCACCATCTTGTTAGCCAATCTGGGCTGTACAGCTGTTGCCATTCTCTTGGAGAATTTGGGCCAAACCAGTCACAATGCTGGCATTGCTGGTAGAGGGAAAAGGGTCAAAACAAGAAGCTTCTGTCTGCGAAACCGCCAGAAGTGATCTCTCGCACGTGTACGTCACTCATTGTTTACACAGAGATTTCGGAAGTGTTACCTTTCACTGTGAAGATCTAAACAGATTTATGTAGCAAGATAAGCAGGAGAATGGGAGGGGGATTGGGAATTAACTACCAATCCCAGTACAAATTTGCTTATAGGATGGTCCAATTTAAAGGACAGGCAACATGGAAAGGCAGCCGGGGTCCTTGCAGCATCAGTTAGCCGTTTGGCTAGTAACGTGTGGGACTGGGTGTCCCGTGATGTACTTTTCCTTGATGGAAGGTAAACCTGTTTTTTGTTGTATTATTGCAATGGATGTTTTTATCATGTTGATGCAGTCACTAACTATAGATTTAATAACTCTTTTAGATGAATCAGTGGTTTTTGAATCCAATATGTATTATGTGGTAATTGTGTTAATAGGGATATTTTTCTATGTTTTAGAACTGTTTGCCTGATGGAATAAATTCAGGATCATCATGTATTTGTCTGATTGTGCACCTTAAAGGTAGGGCTATTCATTTTGAGTTTGTTTGTTTGTTTGTGATGTGGATGGGATGGGACTGACACTCATGAAAAATACTCCATTTTTAGAACCGTTTGCCTGATGGAATAAATTCAAGACCATCGTGTATTTGTCCGGTTATGCACCTTAAAGGTATGGTTATTTATTTTTGAGTTTGTTTGTTTGTTTGTGATTGGGAGGGGACTGACACTCATGAAAAATACTCTATGTTTGTTATAGGGTGTTGGATGTTGATTGCTAGTCGCTGTTCTCTTATATTGCCTTTTTGTTTTTTTGTAAAAAAGCATGAAGTTGACTGCTCCCTGGCTTATTGGTGGTAATTAATTTCCTAGCCAGCTTGTTTGTTTATTTTTGTCGTTTAATGTATTGATTGATTTGTTTCTTTTGCGTCTGGCTAGTGGAATTATTTATTTACATTTCGTTTCTTTCTTTTTTTTTGTTTCTTTCTTTAATTCCTGTATGTAATATCAACTGCTTTCCACCCTTGAGTAAGCTGCCAGGGGGTAGTTTCCCATCATGATTGGATGGTGAACTGGGAGTACAGATTAACAGAGCCCTTATAGGTCTTGTGGTTTGATTTGTGTGGTTGCCAAATTGTGCACGTGTATCCGGTTGTAATGAAGGGCTTACTGGAGTTTGCTGTGGTTATCACTCTATGCAATGAAGTGTCCCCTGTATAGGTAGCTCGAGTTGTTTTGCACTCCTAGCCCGACCAATTCAGAAATTGCTGCCCCCATACGCTGAAGCAGTTTATGTTTTAAATAATTTTACAATACTGTTTAATAAAGAAATTTGTACTTTTCTATAATTTATTGTCTTTTGTGTTCATTCTTTTTTTTGGGAGGCCCTAGCGGGTGTTACATCTTGGCGCAGTCGGCAGGGTAGAGCTCAATTGTATTTGTAACAATTTTACTGTGTTTTGGGAGCAGTCGAGTGCTGGTTGTGTTTTTTCTTTTTTTGTTTATTTTTCTGTTTTTTGGAAGAGAACAGCGGCTAGCAGGACCAGTGTTTCTTCGTGGGACCTTCTTCTGTCAAGCCTTCGAAATGGAGGACGAACTACGACAACTGCGGGCTCAAGTGGAGAAGCTTCAGTTGGAGAATCAGAGACTGTCTGTGCCCAGGCCAAGTGGGGATGCGGGGGAGGGACAGGCTAGTGGGAGTGATACGATATCCTCTCGTAGAGAGCAAGCTGTTTACCTCCCTAGAGAACGTAAATGTCCAAAATTCTCGGGATCCTTGGTTCCTGGGGCACTGTCGGTGGAGGAATGGATAGAAGAGGCACGGAGTTGCATTAGATTAAGGTATATGTCTGAGTTGGATAAGGCTTTATTTCTTTTGGACCATCTAGAAGGGGAGGCTCGAAATGAGATTAAATACCGGCCTCAGGGGGTGAGGGAGAATTCTGAGCAAATTTTTGATGTCCTGAAAGAAGTGTATGGATGCTCAAAATCTTATGTCTATTGGCAACAAAAGTTTTTTGATCGAAAGCAGAGGGATGGGGAATCATTACATGAATTTTCACATGCCCTATTAGCTCTAATGGAGAGGGTGGAGCAATGTAAGCCGGGTGCGATACCAAACACTGAGATCATTCTAAGAGATCAATTTTGTAAAAATGTTCGTGATCCTATGCTTCGTAGGGAGGTAAAAAGGCTGGTACGAGATAAGGAGACTATGTCACTTCTGGAAGTACGGCGGGAGGCCATTCAGTGGGTAGAAGAGGGGCAGCCCAGTAGGGAAAAACAAGTACGCCCTTCCCCTCATACTTGTGAGGTTCAGGTTACACCTAGTTGTGAGGTTCTTTGTGTCCAGCCATCTTCAGAGTTGACTGAACTTAAGAATATGGTTCTTAAACAACAATCACAATTGGATTTATTGGTAAAACACCTGGCCCCTGCTACTAGTAAACCTTCAGTTAAGAATAATCGTTTTAAACGTGCATCTGATGGCCGGCCAATTTGCATTAGATGTAACTTGCCTGGACATATAGCCAGGTATTGTGAAACTGTCCTGGATACTCAGATTGCTGGGGGTGTATCCACTAGGGAATCAACTAGGCAGTTGGAAAACTAGTGACCCCCAGCGTACAGAGCCACGCGCTGGGAGGAACGGTAGATGGCTCCAGTTTGGATTCTTTAGTTTATGATCGATTAGTAGGACCATGTCCAATGTTAAGTGTGAAGATGAGTAATGTTGATGTTCCATGTTTGGTAGACACCGGTTCCATGGTAACTACTGTGACCGAGAGTTTTTTCAATAAATGTCTTTCTCATTTAAAGAAACAGGATTGTGAGTGGCTTGGTCTAAAGGCTGCTAATGGACTTGACATACCTTATGTAGGCTACATCGAACTAGATGTGATTGTTCTGAATTAGTGCATTCCAAAGCGGGGTATTTTGGTTATCAAGGACCCTGTGAAACGTAGCCTTGCAAACCCGTAAGACTGTTACTCCTGGTATTTTGGGGATGAATGTCCTCATGGAGTGTTATCAGAGACTGTTTCAACAATTTGGTACAAGTCTTTTTCAGACCCCATTAGTACAATCTGCGGCTCCCATGGTTAGGCGTGCACTTCGTCAGTGTGAGAAAACTGAGGCGATTAACAATTCCACAGTTGCATTCAAAGTAAAAGGACTAGGTGACAGACCCATTTGTATTTCTGCTGGAACCCTTTCCATGGTGCCTGTCACATGCCCCCAACTTCCTTTGGCAGAGTTTCTGTTAGAGCCTTTGGGCCCTGATGAGGGTACTCTTCCAGAAGGATTGCTTATTTCACCTACCCTTTTACATGCAGAGTATGGTACATTATATGCCCCTATTACCAATGTGAGTTCCTTGGACGTTTGGCTTCCCCCTCGGAGAGTGGTGGGTACAGTACAGGTGGCTTCGGTGGCCGTGGAAACCCCAGCTTCATTGGTATTTTCTGTCAACCAGATGGCCTCAGAACGTGTGGCTTTTATAGCTACTCAACAAGTCCTGACTGAGAATAGTGACCTTCTAAACCTTCTGGTTTAGAATTTCCCTCTTTTGATGGGCTAACAGAGGAGGAAGTCATTCAAGCCAAGTCTCTCCTTCTTAAGTATTTTAGTCTGTTTTCTAAAGGTGAGGGAGATTTAGGGTGTACCGATTTGATTACCCAAGAGATTCCTTTGCAGGATGAGGTCCCTGTCCGCCAGCCTTACCGCCGTCTTCCACCATCACAGTATGACTTGGTGAAAATGCATATCAAACAGTTGTTGGATAGTCAGATTGTTAGGGAAAGTAGTAGTCCTTACTCCTCCCCAATTGTAGTGGTGACAAAGAAAGATTGCAGCATAAGGTTATGTGTTGACTATAGGCAACTAAATGCGAAAACTCGAAAGGATGCTTACCCCCTCCCTCGAATTGAGGAGTCATTGGATGCGTTATCAGGGGCAAGGTGGTTCTCCACTCTTGACCTGGCCAGTGGTTACAACCAGGTGCCAGTGGCAGAGAAAGATAAATTCAAGACGGCTTTTTGTACACCCTTTGGCCTCTTTGAATTTAATAGAATGCCCTTTGGCCTTTGTAACGCACCAGGCACTTTTCAAAGGTTAATGGAGCGCATGTTTGGAGACCAGCGGTATCATTCTGTGCTACTTTATCTTGATGATGTAATTGTGTTTTCCTCCTCTGTTACTCAACATCTGGAGAGGTTGGAAGAGGTGCTCTCTCGACTCCAACAACAAGGGCTAAAAGTTAAGTTATCCAAGTGTAATTTTTTTCAAAAACAGGTCAAGTACTTGGGTCATGTGGTTTCTGCTGAGGGGGTGGCGACTGATCCTGGCAAGTTGGAGGCTGTACGGGAGTGGAAGTGTCCGGTGCATTTAGCAGAATTACGGTCGTTTCTTGGGTTTGCGGGGTACTACCGTCGTTTTGTTAAGGGTTTTGCTTCACTGGCTGCCCCGTTACATCAATTGGTGAGTAGGCTGAGTGGACCTAAAAGGAAGGGTAAGACGCTTCCGATCCCATTAGGATCAGTATGGAATGAGGCCTGTGAGCATGCCTTTGAGTCCATTAAACATCGTTTGATTACGGCCCCAGTCTTGGCCTATGCGGACTTCACTAAGCCTTTTGTATTGTAGGTAGATGCCAGCCATGGAGGGCTGGGAGCCGTACTTTCTCAGGAGCATGAAAAACTCAGGCCTATTGCATATGCTAGTCGGGGTTTGAGACCCACCGAAAGAAACATGGACAATTATAGTTCCATGAAGCTTGAACTCCTGGCGGTGAAATGGGCAGTAACAGAAAAGTTTAGAGAGTACCTGCTAGGGAGTAACTTCGTCATATTTACTGACAATAACCCATTAAGCCATCTTCAGACCGCGAAGTTGGGGGCAGTGGAACAGAGGTGGGCATCTCAATTGGCCTCATTTAATTTTACCATCAAGTATCGTCCGGGCCGTAGTAATGGCAATGCCGATGCTTTGTCAAGACAGTATCTGGAGAGATTTGCATCGGGGACAGATGTTCCACCTGTGTTGGTGGGGCAGTTAGCTAAGGGTTCAGAGAAAGAGGTTGGGTGTAATGAGGTTGTAGCACTGGCTGGGCGGTCTGTGGAGGACCTCTCCTCGTTACAAGCAATGGACCCTATGATTGGTCCGGTGTTGACGTTATTTCGGTCAGGGGGTCAGCCTAGAACTGAAGAGAAAGATGCAATATCAGTGGGAAGTAAGGAACTGTTACGACACTGGGAACGATTGGTGGAGAAGGGAGGGGCACTGTACCAGGTAATACGATTACCAGGGGAATGTAAGGATACCTTTCAGGTTGTACTCCCCCAGTGTTTGCAAGAAGAGGTACTTCGAAGTGTGCATGACGGCCATGGCCATCAAGGCATTGATCGTACTCTAGTCTTCAGCTGGTTCGTAGCCGGTGTTTTTGGCCAGTTATGACAAGGAGAGTGGAGCAATGGTGTCAACAATGTGAAAGATGTATCCTAAGTAAAGCGGTGCAGCCAAAGATTCGGTCTTTTCAAGGTACAATTCAAGCCTCCCGCCCTCATGAGATCCTGGCTATAGATTTCACCGTTTTAGAGCCAGCCAGCGACGGTCGTGAAAATATTCTTGTTTTTACAGACGTTTTTTCTAAGTATACTCAGGCGGTGGCTACTAGAGACCAAAAAGCTAGTACCATAGCTCAGATGTTGGTACAACATTGGTTCCATCGTTTTGGACCTCCAAGTCGAATTCATTCTGATCAAGGGAGAAACTTTGAGAGCATGGTAGTTCAGCAGTTATGTAAAATCTATGGGATACAAAAAAGTTGAACCACCCCCTATCACCCACAGGGAAATGGTCAATGCGAACGATTTAATCGTACCCTGCATGACCTTTTGCGAGCGTTGCCACAGGACCAAAAAAAATATTGGCCTCGCCATCTCTCACAAGTTACTTATGCTTACAATACCACTGCCCATCATGTGACTGGTATGACCCCCTATTATTTGATGTTTGGGTGTGACCCCAGACTCCCCGTGGATTTTTTGCTTGGAAGGAGCGAAGATAGTAGTTTTAGTCCCACTGAAGATTGGGTGCGAGACCATCAAAGGAGTTTGCGAATAGCCCATGATCATGTAAAGCAGCAATTGCAGGCTAAGGTAGAAAAGCGGAACCAAAGATATAATGAGAAAGTAAATGATATTGGTTTAGAAGAGGGGCAGTTTGTGCACTTGAGGAATCATGTAAAGGGGAGAAACAAATGTCACGGCTGGCTCACAAGCCACGACAAAGAAGGAAATGACACGTTGGGTTAAGTGCAAAAAGGAATAACATTTATTAAAGTAAAAATAAGAAAATAGATAAAAACGAGAACAAAACGAGAACAAAAGCAACAAAATGGCACGAGGGGAGAGCGCGCCCCATCACAACTGAAGGGAGCTGCTTTTATTTTGTCGGCTGGTCTCTCTCACAGGTGAGCACCATAAATCAGTCATGACGTCACTACTCCAACCTACAAATCAAATAACAAAACAACGAAAACAACATAATACGACCCAGACTGGGGTTATAACACCCCCACCCATAAAAAGTGGACATTTATGAACACAGTCACCGCATACTTCCCAAAACTGGAAAGAGCCACCACTCTGTTATACTCTCCAACATCCTCAGCAACCACGGGCTCTGTGGAAGCAATTTAAGACAGACACGTAGAGCAAAACATGGTTAGTCAAACGATAAGAATGATAAGAATTAAACTTTTTTGAAAAGGAGCTAACTGGACAATAAATTCCTTCCTCTCCAGCCTGAAACAACACTGCTCCAGCACCCACCTTGCTAGCATCCACACATAGCTGAAAAGAATGATCAAAACGAGGCGCTGCCAACACAGGAGAGGACGTAAGCAGTGATTTAGCTGCCTCAAAAGCTTCCTGACAGGTAGATGTCCAAACAAAAGGTACTTTAGCTTTCAACAAATCAGTGAGGGGGGCTACCACGGTAGAAAAATTCCTGCAAAATCCCCGATAGTAGCCTACTAACCCCAAAAAACGCATCAACTCCTTCTTAGTAGTAGGAGAAGGAAAACGGTCAATGGCCTCAACCTTAGCCCGAACTGGTCGCACACATCCCTGTCCAACTACCTTACCCAAGTAAGTCACCGTCCCCTCGGCAAACTCGCACTTAGCCAGATTGACAGTCAGGCCAGCCTCCTCAAAACGAGAGAACAGGGCTGTGATATGCTTCAAATGCTGCTCCCATGAATCACTGAAAACTACTACATCGTCCAGATAGACGGCCAGTCGGCCACTCCCTCTAACCCAGACACAACCCGATTCATTAACCGCTGAAAGGTTGCAGGCGCATTTCTAAGGCCAAAACTCATAACATTATAAGAGAATAACCCCTCTGATGTGATAAAAGTGGAAATCTCTTGAGCTCTTTTGGTCAGTGGAACTTGCCAATAGCCTTTAAGCAGATTGAACTTGCTTACAAATTTCGCAGAGCCAACCCGGTCAACACAATCCTCAAGACGAGGCAGTGGGAAGGAGTCTGGTTTTGTTACTCTATTTATTTTACGGTCGTCGGTGCAAAAACGATAAGTACCGTCAGGTTTATTGACAAGCAAGCAGGGAGATGACCCAACTAGAAAATGAAGGTCGTGCAATATCATGATCCAGCATACTGAACTTCAGCGTTAAAATGCAAAGGTAGTGTGTGCGAAGGTAGGCTACATCACCAAATAAGGAAACATGATGATTAATAATATCAATCAAATCACCGGACTTATCCTCAGGCAAATGGGCCAGCACTTTACATAAATTTTTAAGAGTCTCTGATTTTTTTAAACGTCCCAAAAGAACGGTATCATCTGGAAAAGAAACTCCCTCATCCATTTCCTCCCCCACAAGTAAAATTCTCTCAACTACTAATGCAGGTTTTATCTTATCGACTGACATGTGATGAGAACGGCAATAATAGGGCTTCAACAAATTAACATGGCACAACTGGGTGGACTTTCTTCTCTCTGGAGTGGCAATCAGATAGTCAGTCAGTAACTTGTTTTTCTACCACATAGGGACCTGTAAACTGAGCTTGGAAAGGAGAGCCCTCAACAGCCAAAAGCGCCAACACCTGATCGCCAGGCATGAACTTTCGTTCCTCAGTTCATCGATCAAAAATCGTCTTCATACGTTTTTGCGAACACTGCAATTGTTCCTTTGCCACCTTACCTGCTTCATATAATCAACGCTTAAAGTCATTCACATAACTTATCAAGTTTTTTGGTGGTGCACTTTCAACCCACTGGTCTCTGAGTACAGCCAGCGGACCCCGAACTGTGTGCCCAAACACCAAATCATTGGGACTAAACCCAGTACTCTCCTGACATACCTCACGAGCTGATAACATCAACCTCGGCAATCCTTGTTCCCAATCACCTTCCATCTCTGCACAATATGAACGCAATAAAGACTTCAGCGTTTGATGGAACCGCTCCAAAGCCCCCTGGCTTTGAGCATGATAAGCACTAGCTTTATTGTGCTTAATGTGCAGCAATTTCAAGACCTGAGAAAACAAGTGAGAAGTGAAGTTAGAACCTTGATCACTTTGTACAATCTTCGGTATGCCAAAAATGGAAATGAACTGAGTCAAAGCCTTAACCACTGATTTAGCAGTTATCGTACAGAGAGGATATGCTGCAGGGTATCGCGTAGAGGCACACATCACCGTGAGCAAATAAATGGAACCCGACTTTGATCTAGGTAGTGGGCCTACACAATCAATAATTAGGTGCTCAAACGGCGGACTAACAGCAGGAATAGGATACAATGGAGCAGGTTTGATCTTCTGATTTGGTTTGCCTGTTAATTGACAAGTATGACATGTCTTTATATACTGGGACACATCCTTCTTCAATTTTGGCCAAAAGAAATTTTGTAGGATTCTGTGATAGGTCTTTTTTACCCCCAAGTGACCTGCAAGTTTATCATGGGAAATCTGTAAAACCAGTGAACGATATTTCTCTGGAACTACCACCTGCATGATAGGATCTCCAGCAAAATCTCTACCATGAGGAATCCATTTTCTCACCAATATGCCATCCTGCAAAAAATACCCATGAGCAACATTTCCAATGTCATCAGAAGACATAACATTCTCAAACAGTTGATGGAGAGAAGAATCAAGTTGCTGCTCCTGGAGCAACTCAGAAGGAGAAACAGAAAAGTCATCAGGCAAGGAGAATGGTTTTACTACAGTAGAATCAGGAGTTACCCTTGGCTGTGCAGAGGTCATGGAACGAGTTACTGCACATGCAGTAAACACTTCCGGATAATTTTTGTGACTCTCGTCAGGACCTGGAAGAGGAACAGATAAAACTACAGGAGGTGAAAATGCATCAGGCCATACCCTACCCCCTGCCAAATTATTTCCCATGATTATATCCACCCCATCCACGGGCAGCGACGGACGTACTCCAATCTCCACTTCACCACTCTCAAGCTCAGATGACAACATTACTCTGTGTAAAGGAACAGACACCATGTCCAACCCAATTCCTCGGACAAGAATACTAGTACCAGTGTCACTCGAAAATGAAAATGGCAACACAGTCTCCAATATAAAAGATTCTGAAGCTCCCGTATCTCTTAATATTGTTACTGGAATTTTTTTCTCTGTACCAATCATCGACACATGTCCGTAGGTGATAAAAGGCGCATAATCACCATCTTCTAAAAGGTTAGCCCGTTTGGGAAACCCTTCACACACTGATTTAACCGGACTCAACACTGGTGCCACAAGAGCAGCTGGTTTAACACGAGGAAATTTTCCCCCTTTACTCTTGGCTTTAAGCACAGGGCACTCACTTTTCCAGTGGCCTTTACCATGGCAGTAATTACAGATAAGAGACGAATTTCTGGACATTCAATCTCCTTTCTCTAAAAATTCATCCCTTCTCCGAAACTCAAAACTCTTGTGTTAACACAGTCATCAGCTAATTCAGCAGCTTTAGCAGCTGTGTTTGCTTTCTGCTCATTTATATAAGTCGCAATTCGAGCAGGTACAGAATTCTTAAACTGTTCTAGCACTATTAAGTCAGTCAACTCCTCAAATGTGGTTACCTCAGATGCCATACACCAGCGATTAAATGCAGCACTGAGCTCTCTAGCAAACTCAACATGCAACATTAACACCTCTGGACAATGTTCTAAATTTTTGTCTGTACGCTTCTGGTACTAACTCGTACGATTTCAAAACTGCTGCTTTAACGATGTCATAATCATTACCAACACATTCTCATCCCAAAGCGTTATATTTGACACTTTTGCAAAAGCGTAAAAATGCACCGCTCATGGCACCCTTTAATGTCTAATTAGACGCTTCGGTTTTGGTTAAGTTTAGGTGTGGTGTGGGGTTAGGGTTAGAACACTAGGGTGCGCTTTTGGACCTAATATTTCTGCGTCTCATTTGGCGCTAAAGGGTGCCATGTGCGTTCGATATTTACGCTTTTGC
>JAOTRC010000039.1:22405018-22416193 GCA_027497675.1 Cyprinella lutrensis
TATGTAGTGTTAAAAAACTGAAACAGGAAGTGCTTCTGGGCCAGTGTTGTTTACATCTTTTGAAATGGTCTATATTTGAATACAAATTTTCAGTAATGTTTATACGAAATAACTTCATCACCATCTTTATAGACTGGTTCTGACTGGAGCCTGAGGGTTCTGATTTAATTTTCCAACACTAAACATGTAGTCAACATGTGATTGAGCCTTTGTAAAAATAAGAAACATGTTCTCATTAATCATTCTTATTGAGTCATGGGGAGCAGCCATGCTTTAGCTACTTCACAAGTTTGGACAAAACCTGACCATTTGAAGCGGTGTTCTGTCTGCTTTATTTTGATTGTTCCTCAGAAAGAGATTGGCTGGAGGAATGTCACTCGTCTCCTCGTGTTTTCCACGGATGCTGGATTCCATTTAGCTGGAGATGGAAAACTGGGTGGCATTGTTCGTCCAAACGATGGGAAATGCCATCTTTCCAATAATATGTACACCATGAGCAACTACTTTGTAAGTGTGAGTTATAGACAGACAGACAACTGGAAATGTCAGAGGATGTCTTTCATTTCAGTTATCTTTTGCAGGACTACCCCACCATCTCTCAGCTGGTAGACACACTGAATGACAACAACATTCAGACCATCTTTGCTGTGACAGAACAATTCCGGGATCTTTATCAGGTGTGTGCATGGACGTATTATATCTTCTCCTGATTGCAACATCATCGCATAATACAAGCTTTAGTTTTAACTCAGATTGTAGTTTGTGTTGATTCACGTTGTATATGTGTGTGCACAATAGGAGCTCTCTGCTCTAATCCCTAAATCAACAGTGGGGACACTGTCTGCCTCCTCTACCAATGTCATCCAGCTCATCATTGATTCCTACAATGTGAGTGTGAAGTTATGCATCACATGTCTATCAAGTGTGAAGTAATGGCTGGCTGTGGTCAGCTCTACTTCCTTTTACGGTTCAAAAGAAAAGAAACTAAAACTGCTGTCATTTTTCACATACAGAGGAATTCACTTTACAGCCAGTTCCAATGTTTGAAGCAGGTTGTTCATAATTCACAGTTCTTGAAGTTCGACAAAATATTTAGTTGTAGTTCACCCAAAAAAGAAAGATTTAATTATTTATTCAGCCTCATATCATTCTAAACCCTTATGACGTACTGTGAAAACCAAAAGTAGATATTTTTGAATTATTGAATTTCAAAATGTCTTTTGTATCCCACAGAAGACATTCATGCAGGTTTAGAAAGATGATGAGGCTGAGTAAACAAATGTCAAGAGTGAACTATCCCTTTAAATGTAGGATTTGAATGATATTTTATACTCTCTGTGTTTGATTCAGTCTTTGTCCGAAGAGGTCATTCTGGAGAACAGCAATCTACCTGCTGGTGTGTCCATCTCCTACGTCTCCCACTGCAAGGATGGAGTGAGCAGAACAGGAGAAAGTGGCCGAACATGCACCAACATCTCCATTGGGGATGAGGTGAGAGAGTGAACGCAATAAGAGCCGTCTGAACTTGTCCGTGCATGTAAAGGAAAGGAACTATCTGTGCTAACTGTTGCTCAAGACCAGAAGGTCGGCACTCTTTGACACCAAACTTCTTGCTCATTCCCATTTACCAGTGCTCTCCTAGTCTACATACTTCTAAGGCATGTGCAAATTGAGGCTGAGTAGCCGCAGATGCTAGGATGAATTTTTTTCTTATTTAAAATATAGCCAACCTGACATTCTCTGACAAGGAGAGGAGCTACAGTGATGAAAAAGTAAAGATTATATATATGAAGATATATATATTTAATGGGTATTGATTAAATATAAAAATAAATGAAGGCATAAATAAGTTATAAAATTCAAATTATAAATCCAAGTTATAAATTCAAATGAATTATATTTGCAAAAATATACAATCTCCAAAATTAAAAATAAATAAATAAACTTTAAATTTCTACAAAAAATAAATAAACTAAATTTTAAATTTAAATTTGAATTTTACTTTAATTTAGTTTATTTAAAAATAAATAAACTAAATTTTAATTTCTACAAAAACCCTAATTTACGTTCCAGGTAACAAAAAGGGCAAGAAACAAAATAATTTAACCTAAATATAATGATATGTGATGTCATGAAGGGACTTCTGAAAATGTCCTTCAACTATTTTTCACTGTAAATTATGGTAATTCATAGTTTTTACTTGCAAAAAAAACAAACAAACATAAATTTGTCTCTATTTTACTGTAAATTGACATTATGTGATGTTAAACCATTTAAAATTTTTCACCATATACAGTAAGGTAACTTGCAATTAACCAATTAACAGGTTTTACTTTATAAAATAAAATTACAGTGCACAACTTGTTAGTGAATTTTTAAATTTACACAAAGAGCTTCTGTCTTTTAATTTGCATAAGACCTTAGCATCGTAAAGAATGTGTCACAAATAAAATATTTTGTTTCCCTGTACAGCCTGCTGTCTATTTCCATTTCCATAAATGAAATGCCATCTGGAACATAAAACAATGTGTTGTGCCTCATAGGTGAATTTTGATATAGAAATCACGGCTAAAGGTTGTCCATCTAATGAAAAGTCAAAGACGATAACGATCAAACCGTTGGGCTCCAACGAGGAGGTGGAGGTCATCCTCAACTTCATCTGTGAATGTGAGTGTCACAAAGACGGAATCCCAAACAGCCCATTTTGTTTGGGCTTCGGTACCCTGGAGTGTGGAGTTTGCAGGTTAGAGAAGCTGTCACTCTCTCTCATATGCAAATGCAGAAAACTACGTATGACAATCATTCTGATTCAATGTTTCCTTTCTCATATCAGGTGTAACGATGGTCGTTTAGGCAGATTATGCGAGTGCAGCCAAGATGAGGTCCAAACAGACGATTTGGATGCAAATTGTCGCATAGGTAATGGGACAGAGGTCTGCAGTAACAATGGAGAATGTGTCTGTGGAACTTGCGAGTGTAAGAAAAGGGACAACCCAGAGGAGAGATACAGCGGAAAGTTCTGCCAATGCGACAACTTCAGCTGCGACCGATCCAACAACAAGCTCTGTGGAGGTACGTCTCTTTGAGGATTTTTCCATTCTGTCTTTTACCTGTTGTGGCTAAAATTTATTAACCAACCAATATCACTGCGTAAGAGACATTCTGAGGCAAAAGGTCTTTTAAAGTTATGTATTCTTGCTAGAATAAGTTCAGTCTGACACACAGAAGTTACGCTGTGCATAAGAGTGACAAACAATAGAAGGATATGAGACTGCTTTTATACTCTTTTTAAGATTCCTCTACACCCGCTGCTCCTTTCACCCACCCTTACTTCTGTTCAGTCTCTACATAAAGACACAAACTGGTACTGAAATAAACTGTCCAAAAACTGGCCATTTTACAGTCTCTGTCCCATATGTTCCTGAAACGTCACGGACAAGCACGTACACATATATTTTTACTCATTGAATAGGTATAATAGAAACACATGGCAGCCTCAGACTACCTAGTAATCTTCTCTCTCGGGTCAATGTAATATTTATATTATATTTATTTATATTTATACAAATTTTAATGTTTAATGTTCACGTCTCCTAAATTAAAAATATATAGTTATAATAAAAGAGTTAAAATCAACATGAAATTTCATTTGCATCCCATTTTATTTACAGAATACACTGCATTTAATTAGAAATTTTATTTCTCTAGCATTTATTTAGTGTTTTCTTAGTAAACAGCAGCCATTTTAATTTCATGTTGACTTTATTGGGTTAAAAAGCTGCTGCATTTGCTTGAACACTTGCAAATAAATATTTTCTTACTCCATATTCTTGTGTTGTTTTCCATTATAAATATCTATTCATTTTTAAATCAAGATACATTAACTGGATATGCAAAATGCCTTTAGAGATTGAGATTTGTGTGGAAAATGTATAGAAATTCACAGGATTATTTTTCTTATTTTAAACAAACTTAAATTTGATAAATTGTTCAGAAAACAATACTTTCTAAGTAATTTCCTTCTCGAGTAATTTTGAAATAAGAAATGGATTTAATTTGTTTAATTTATTTGTACTGGAAAACAAGACAAAAATGCTACTGCACACTTAAGATGGATTTATCACCACGGCATTCTTTTCCCCACAGGTCATGGACGATGTGAATGCGGAAAGTGTATTTGTGAGCCTGACTACACCGGTAGTGCATGCGACTGCCCTCTGGACACCTCCACCTGTCTGGCCAGTAACAAACGGATCTGTAATGGTCGGGGCACCTGCGAGTGTGGCAAGTGTAAATGTACAGACCCAAAGTTTGAGGGTCCGACCTGTGAAATCTGCCCAACCTGCCCCAGAATTTGCAGTGAACACAAGTGAGTTATTGGCAGAACACTATCTAATGAGGTTAAGCTAACATAGCTAACCCCATGGGTTGAACTACTTGCTTGTAGTCAGGTCAGCCTTCATTTATGTAGCGCTTTTAACAATGTAGGTTATTCCAAAGAGGCTTTACAGTGATAATAGGAAATTAAAGGAACAGAGATTGTTTTGGCTTTACAGCAGCTCTAGAATAAAGTTATCTAGCAAAAGTTAGATTTGATTGATTCACTTCCGTCGCATTAGTTAATAACTTAAGGGCACTAAATACATTCCTGTGTACTTTTCTCCAAGGGATTGTGTTGAGTGCCTACAGTTTGGTATGGGTATCAAGAAACATACATGTGAGAAAGACTGCAAAAACTTCACACCCCTTAAAGTAGTGAACAACAAGGATGAACTTCCTCGGTCCGACGACCAGACCAACATCGATCTCTGCAAAGAGCGGGACGTTGATGACTGCTGGTTCTACTTCACCTACACTACCAATAAGGATGACAATGACAAGATTGAGGTTCAAGTGGCTGAAAAAAAAGGTAAATGATGGACAAATGATGCCAAGTTCCAGCATTTAATGTCCCCATGATATCAAAATTGACAATTTTTATTTTTTATGGATTATTGTAGTGCATTAGGGTGCTCTATGCAATATTTGTTTACGACGGAGCCGTTGTTTATTCTCACTGGGAAACGCAAAGCTAACGTTATCTTGCCATCATTGCGTCCTTGTATGGGAGCTAAAGTTATAACTTCTGGTGGTGAAACTTTTTATTGTGTGTTTCTGGTAATGTTTATCTTTGGTGAGATACACCTTGAATGAAGTATCCGTAAAACTGCTGGGGGAGGGGACAGGATGAGAAGGAGAGAGGGTCATGCTAGCCTGTTTTGTTTGATAATGCTTTGAATGTCAACCAGAAGTGACGTCACCCAACATCGCTTAGAGCATCTTTAAGTCACAAAGAAATCAAAATTGACTATCCTTATTTTTACAGAATACTGCAGTGTTTATAATAATCGGTTTACCCATTTGTTTTAACTTGTAATCATCAATTCAATTAATTCCTGATGGACAAAATCAAATCCTGCACTATTTTTTCTTCGTTCTAGAAGTCATTTCACTCAGATATGTCATAATAAGCAAGAAAAGACTATCGTAACTTCCATTTCATGTTGGCTTAATTTCTTGATACATAGTTATTGATTACTAAGTTTGATTACTACCTGTCCCATAATGCTTTGTGTCTGTGTTGACAGAGTGTCCCTCTGGCCCTGACATCATCCCCATCGTGGCGGGTGTGGTCGCAGGAATCGTTCTGATTGGTTTAGCACTTCTGCTCATCTGGAAGCTGCTCATGATTATTCACGACCGCAGAGAGTTCGCCAAATTCGAGAAAGAGAAAATGAATGCCAGATGGGACACGGTATGCAAATCTTTATTCATATTTATTTTATAATATTGCAATATTGAATTTTGTTGGGTTCGTGCTGCATCAGCTATGGGAAGAATATATGGGATAATACTCTTGTATGTATGGTCTTTCTGTTCGGTTTAGGGTGAGAACCCCATCTACAAGAGTGCTGTGACAACTGTGGTGAACCCCAAATATGAGGGGAAATGATCGATCTTCTCTATGGCTTACAGCAGAGGTTCTTTACTGGTATTGTCTTCCGGATTCAGATTTTACATTGGTGACTTAATACAGTTCAAAAAACTGTATTAAATGAAGTCTGGATCATTGGACCAGAATACACACTCAGATGCCAACAATAAATGTTATTTTTCCTTTTAATGTTTGATACATTTATTTATTTTGCATTTTACGGTGTGCATTTAGGATTGTTTTTCCCTTCTGTCCACTTCTCAATCAAATGCATTTTTGGGTCACAACCTACCAGGTGAGGACTAAGCTAGTTTTCTATTGCTTGTTGTTTTTTTTTTTTTTTTTTACAACATGACTTCTTATTCTGAAATACTTTCTATAAAGCCAATAAAACAGTGTTGGATTTTACTAAATACACTCTTGACTTGTATGGTGGATTTATTTTTCTCCATGCGTGCTGCTAATCAGTGGCTGGTTGTATTTGGGGGAGGGGCATTCTCATTCTAGAAAGCAACTGATTGGACAAAAATCTGTGAAGTGCAGGATGAGTCATCCTTCTCAAGAGAAAGACGGTAAAGTGTGAATATATCTGTTAAAAGTGCTTTTTTTGTCAGTGTATAGGGCTGTTCACACCAAGGATGATAACTATGATCATAACTATAAAGTTTTAACAATCGCACTAAATCACTAATCTACTTTACCGCAACCTGCTTATAATAAACAGAAATGTATCGTACACTGCAACACTGCCATGGACGTGTTCTCATAGTTAGTATGAACAGGTCCTTATTCTGCAGTGAAGCAAACATATTTGGACTAAATGCCACAAAACTAATGACAAAACATTTAAAAGCCATATGGTTATTCAAGTTTGACTCAGATTTACCCCCCAAACAGACTACACAGTAAAACAACAGTTGTTTTTGGTTGTTATTGTGTCTGTATTGATAATCTTCAAGTTCATATAACCAAACAAGCTAACACAAACTATGTTGTATTTAAAGTAGGCTATTATTTAATGCCGAAACCTTGTCATAAAAGATCTGAAGACAATAGAAGGGTTTAAGTGTATTTTTGCAGTAATTAGCTCTGCCACAGCATCTCTTCATGTTGCCACTTAGATCATATGCCTGAAGCTTCCCACAGGTGATTGGTGCCACTCACTGACCAATCAGGCGGCGTCTCGCTGCCATTGCAAAGTTGTTAACCCTGTGGCAGTCTCGGACTCTCCCCGGGGTCTGCTTACAGCCTTAATCTGACGCAAATAACTCCTTCATTTCCCTGTCGGATCGCTTAACGGGGTTGCGTTGTCTTCGTTTAACCGAGGAGACTGTCTAATCGCCGTGTCGAGCGGAAGGCAAAGGCGAGAGAGAGAGAGAGACAGTATGTCTGACGACTGTGCCGTTTGTTTGCCAAACACCACCTTGATGCGTTACACAGTTATGCCGTCTGAAACATTGAAATGTGGCAAATACAGGACAGACCCGTGTTTATCTCTGGAACTAGAGCTGGTAAGTCTTGACTTTATGCCTGCCTCCCGTTTAAAGTGGATTGATCGATTAATGTATTTTTAATAACATAAAGGGTTGCCGAATGAGGGAGTCAAACTGTGAACTTGGCAGGCAAGCGTCAGCATATTGCTAACATCATTATGTCACATCAGCCTGGAAAATAAACTCAAAATATCTTCCTAAATTATGTCTGCCTTGATAACTGCACACTTTGATAAAATGACGAAATTTTTATGATCGCTCGCGAGGTAGAAACAAAGACAGAGCACTTTTCGCGCAGGTTAAATATCTGCAGAAGGTTTGACTGCGGATGGCCGCATCGTCCCCCCACATTAACCGCGAGTCTACGTGTCATGCTCTTTAAAAGCTCGCCACGGTTCGCTTTTTTTTGTCCTGTCAGATTTTTTCCCCCCTCTTGGTTAGCCGAGCGGCTTTTACATTCTCTTCCGCTCCGCGAGCTTCGTCGCACGAGCGAGCGCCAGTTGTTCATTTACGTAAAATCCGGATTTGAAGTGACATAATTGTGAACAGTCATGTGGATTTGCGCGAAGCGACAGAAAATGGGATATAGTTCAGGCTTTTAGCATGGTGGCGCTATTAAAGATGTGTCTTTAAAGTGGAAAAACAACACACACAGCACTGCCCCTTTGTTGGTACTAGAAAGCTGTGAGCATTTGCACTTATGGCATAATTTGGCTGCTGTCCCAGAGATTGCAACACCTTCACCCTTGAGGTCAAGATTATGGTCTTGGTCATGGTCGGCGCTCATATGTCAATGTGTGTGACAGGGATGGACGGTGCTGGATGGATTGTTGCCCCTCTGGATGGTCAGACGGGTCCCCTGTGGGCGATGGCAGTCTTCTGGGAGTGCAGGTAAAACTCAACCAGATAATACCTCAACACATGTTGTTAAATCATATGTTCTTAATGCATGGATTTTTATAATTCCATGCTGATAAATCTGGATAGTTTTCTTGTTACTTGATGTGCTGTGGTCTTATTAAGGTGCATTGAAAGACAGAATGGGAATGATGCATGTTTTTGCAGTGAAACATGATCTTGTGGGCGTCTCATTGCCGTCATGAGGCACTTGTCTGTCGTTTCCAATGGGAATAGTATTTTAGATTGTGCTGTAACATCACTAAGATAAAGCTGGGGATAAATTTAGGTCTTGTCATCTTATTTGACGAGCGTTTATACAACAATTACATCTTTGATTCAAGCTACATTGCTTCCCTGATGTCCATGTGAAAATCAAGTGATTAAGTCTAACATAAACAAAACATTTTATGCAGCTGTTAAAAGTAGTACTTTAATTAAAGCCGCAGTCTGTAGTTTTTCCTCTTTGTCGCCATCTCTGTTCGAAATCTGCAATTGCAGTTATTCATGGAGCTTATCAACTTTATATGAGTTGTACTTCGACATGGCACAGCGCGGAGGAACACAATGTTTGAGGAGAGTGTGCAGCTGTCAGTCACCGCACTGATGTGGATACTGGCATTCAGAATAACACATTATTATTTTTGGAAGTATGACCAACATAAGAATTTTCTCCGGAAAATGGAATGCGAAGAAGTAACATCCACTTTTGTTTTGGTTCTGACATTGCAGTAAATCGCGCTGATTAAATCTAAAAATTGCTTATCATATCATGCAAAACCGTGCAAATTATACTTTGTTCTCAAATTGTTAGTTAATGTCAGCATTGCCGTGACTACATGTAACTTCCTTCTAATATGTATCCTTGTTTTCGCATGGGTGCGGTTGCATGCAGTCTCTTTTTCTGTAAGTTAGCCCACTCCCAAGTCCGACACAAATTGAGCTCCACATCGACAGTATAAACAACAGATTATGATTTCTCAGTTTGTAAAACCAAAGGAAAGCACATTTCAAATATGTAGGCTGTTACTGTTTTATTTTTGGTTTAACTATAGGTCTCATGAATTAGGTCAGTAACACAAACCAGATGTTCACCCACCTAGAAAAGTAATATCACTGCAGTATGAATGAATAACTTCTATATCAGATTTATAAAACCAGCAATGAATTATTTGAAAAATTCACATTTTTGCTTTTTCATCTTTTTTGATTTGGTTAAAAATATATGGCTTTACACTTACTCGCACATGTATGCTTATCTTTGTGAGAACATTCACTGATACAATCCAGTGCCTTACTCTAACCTAAAGCCAGGGAGACACCAAGCTCACATCAAAGAACTATCTGCCACGAAAGCTAACTGTGTTATTTGCTCACATCGGCTGTGTCTTGACCAAAACACACCTTGACACCAAAAGGACTACAGGTGACTTTCAACTAGTGCCAGTGTGTAAGTAAATATCTGTCTATCAGTGGTATTAATAGTCAATATTTATCATTGCAAAAAGGTCAACTGAAACTAGGACTGCAGATATACAAACAGTAATAAAGCAGCGCTTGCTTATTTCAAATCAATCACGCAGATCACTTTCTTCAGTCCAGTCGGCTCATGTTATTATGAAAATATTTGTGCATTCGATTGCTAAGGTAAGATGATGTAAAATTATAACCGCCTTCTGTCTGTACTTTGCTCGCTTTGTTCACTTTTTCTTTTATTCTCGCTATGCTGAACAGCCAATCAGAGTTCTCTCTGTTTCACAGACGGCCCGACACTAGCCCAGAAAACTCAGATGGTGTCCGACTAGTGCCAACGGCTGACTGTCGGCTTGGTGTGTTTTGGGCATAGACTGCATAAAACAATGGACGTAGTGTCCGTGACATCATCCGTAGGTTTCTGAACAGAAATTTTGAAGCCCAAAGTGGACTGAGCCATACGCCGCCATCTTGGCAGCGTGTCACTGCACGTAACTCCTGGATAACCGAGAATGGGCAAATAGGCGGAATTAGCTGAGGTGGCGGCTAACAGACCACAGACAACGACTTGTAGTGACAGCAGCGGCAATCCACCTGTCACTCAAGTGACCTTAATTATGCAGAACTTTAAGGCTTAAATCCCCATTTTTATCACAGAAAATGATTATTTCTAAAAACTCAGGCCAAAGTGGAGATTTCTGATTACTCCGGTTATGTGTTGCCGTTTCATCTGGGAGAAATGGGGTTTTAGGTTCTCAAATGTCACATCATGCGCCAAAAAATGCTTAACCATGTGAGCGTCCTATGTTTACAGTTTGTTTGGCTACTGATCATGGATGCTGGTGGTATCCAAGGTGGTACTTGTTTTTACTTTTGTGCAAACTTGCCTTGTAGTCTAACGTGACATTAAGGAGTAACTCAACTTCGCTGTCTGTCCACACAAACAAACCTTGAGCCAAATTTGTTCTTTTGAAAGGAACCGGAAGTTGCTTGTGTTATTTGTTGTTGTTGATTCTAGGGATTCTGATTGGCTTGCATAGCTTTAACCTTCTACCTACACTGATGTCCATAGGTTTGGCATAGTTATGATGGCACTGCCACTCTACGGCGTATTTGTCGGTTGATGTAAATGACAACTTTTTTTGAAAATAATGTTGTGTACAATGTTATTATTGAAATGGGGGGGAATATTTGTTTCTCTAAATACCTAGATATGTGCAAATGTGGCCTTAACCCTCAAACAGCCCTTTAAAGGGGTGTCAAAGTGAGGACCAGCCAAAAAATCTCCACTTTACTCTTTCCACACTCTGATGGCATAACTCAAACTAGTCCCCACAT
>JAOTRC010000039.1:22442654-22462608 GCA_027497675.1 Cyprinella lutrensis
TTGGATGCACTTGATGTAAGCTAAAACATAAAAAATAATTTCAGAGTGAAATATCCCATTAATTAAAGATTTTGTAAAAAAAAAAAAAAAAAAAAAAAGAAAAAAAAAGTTAACGTCAAAGTGTCAGTCAGTCAAAGTTAACATGCACATTCAACAGATTAACAAAATATGTTAAACACAATCATTTTGTTTACATTTACATATGGGGTATTGAGATATGGGGATATGGGATATGAGCTTTCTTTATATTTTAGAAGGTGGTCTCTTACAAGGGGATTATCATATTTGAAAATTATTATTACAAAAGAATAACGTTAATAGTCACCTTGAATTAAACTATACCATGCCACATTGACACTGCTGTCAGTAGCCTACGGTAAAATCACATACCAACAGACTGCTACAGTGAGCAACAAATAGCCTGCATTTAATGATGTGCCACAGGGTAGGGTAACAGCAGAAAATTAGCTTACCTCAGAGCTTCGAGGACTGTGATAGCACTTCCACTACGTCTTTCTTTCGGCTTTGGTGTAGCCTGTTTGTGTATTAGGGAGTACAACAAACAGCTTTACTCTGCAGCAGCCTATAAATAGAACAGAACCACAGGCACGAAACAATCAAAACAAAAACAAGTTTAGCCTTACGACGCCAATTGCTACCACTACTATATAAATATTTCCCACAGAATAATACTTCTTACGTAATCCTATATGCAGGAGCCCCCAGTGGACACATGCTAGTAAAGCAGGTGTTCAACTTAAAGGGATAGTTCATGCAAAAACTAAAACTCAGGGGACACCATTTACTCACCCAGTCTCTCCAGACCCAAGTGATTTTGTGTCAAGAATATATACGGCCATGCTCCAAAAAGGAAATACAGCAAAAATCTTTTTTTGTATCATCGATTTCCCCTACAATTTTTTAACTTTTTGGGTTGCCCAAACTGGATTTACATAGTAAACTCACAATCAAAAAGAAATTGTCAATTTCACGCACACTACAAAAAAAGTGACAAACCGTTACCATCTATCTATGCAACGCAAAAGTTAATTTATGGTTTTACTGAGCACTCAAACGTGAAAAAACGAATCAAAAAAAAGATTGAATGCTTAGTGCATTTGTTTATTTTTATAGTTAGCTGCTTTAATATGAAGTGAAAGGATAAAATGGTTGGTAAAAGGAAAATCTAACTGAGATTTTCATTGCCATCTACATGTGTGATCAAGTTTTCAATCTTAAATACACATCATGGGCAAAAAAAAAAAAAGGAGAAAGGAACTCCCATGTTTCAGAATATAGATTTAATCACACATACGTCATGCAGTCCATCCAGAACAAAAGTGTCATCAGTAATTTCATCCCCTCTTTCCCTTCAACCAGAATCTTCCAATAACATCTTGTACTGTTGGAATGATCCAGTGCCTTTGTCCATCGGTGGAACTCTGTCATGGAGATACTATTACACAGTAATAAAAAAATTAGCTATTTATTTGAAGTTTTCATTAAATGTGTGGCATTCCCCATTAACAACAATTAATTATCCTTCATGCATTGAAAAGGGAAGAATTTAGGGCTAATAACACAACTGCGCTCTTAATAGTCCTGGTGACGTCACTTAAAGGTATAAAACACCCAGAAAGCAAAATGACACTGAAGGTTGTCATGCCCTGTAATTTGCAATTCCTAAGCTTTCTTTCAACAATATCAGGAGTGTACAGTCTCAGTAAAATCATTTAAGGCTAGCTTCAATAATAATGATCCACATTCTTTAAACCTCCTCATAAAGAGAGTTAAAAAAAAAATAAGCAACCCCTTTCTGCAATGTCCACTTGGAGTTTGAAACAAGCCAGCCCATACCATCATTCTGCTAAACTGATTGGTTGATCAGTAACAGTGGAAGAGCAAGCAAGCAATGATGTCACGTGAGGACTTCTACAGATGTAAACTGACCAACACATACATATCCAAAACATTTAAATACACAGTTATGTATCGAGGATACAGGCAGAAAAGTCTGATTAATAGAATAATCTTAAATATAGACAATAACTCTTCGAATAAGAATTTTGATATGCAAGACGTGATGTGTGCGAAGAGCAGGACAGGACAACCTTCAATTGTTTGTGTTAAAAAAAACAACAACAACAACAAAAGCATTTGTGAATGCATGTTTAAATTGAGACACTTACAGCATTAGCCTGCTGTGTAAGGCCTGGTTACTCAAGTCTATGATCCTCTCCACCTTCCCCTTTACAACCATTAGTTACTACAGAAAGTAAAAACCATAGGGTTTCAGATCTGCACCTGTTCAGACAGAGTACTTTCACACAGGAATATCTGAGTTTGTAGTGATATAGGCGATCTGCGCACGAGCACGCTTGCATATTCTCTATTCAGGTATTTTTCTATTCAAGCTTTTTGCAGTCTAGACGCTGACCCGTATGAAGTGAAGCCATGAGCGAGGTCTTTTGCTTGATTATCAGGCAGTAGTTTTAACAGAGGTGTGCAGAGAGCAGCTGAGGACTGCAGTTGAATGGAGAGATTACAGCTGATAGCACAGGCTTCTGGGTCTTGGTCAATTGTTCGCTTTGCTAACGTTTATTTCTTGATTTCCTTGTTATGTCATGTTCGCTGCACGTGTGAGTGCAATATTCATAAAATAATTTGCTTTGGAGGGAAGAAAAACAAAACAAACGGGGAGTGGAACTGTACAGCCATGAATATTTCGATTGGGACGTCCTTCCATGTGCACCAGCAGGAGGGATTATGTTAATGGAATGACATTTCCATGAAGACTTCTTGCATTTTCGCAGCTTCGGTTGTGAGGGAGAAAAACTCGTCTTCAGCTAAAACACAAGATAAGGAAGGCAGTTAGAAAGCAGGATCCAATACAGTTGCGCTAAACAAACCAAGGGATTTTTTATACTAAAAAAATCCCTGTGCCCACGAGGCTGTACACACGGTACTTTCATTCATTGTTTAATTTTAAGGCAAGGCATGTTTATTTAAAGAGCACTCATACACTATGGTAATTCAAAGTGCTTTACAGAAAGGATTTAAATAATCACAAAATAAAACCAAGGAAAATTAAAACAGTTATGAAAAAAGAAATTAAAAGCAATATTATAGTTATAAAATAACTGTATAATTAAACACTACGTAACTTATGTTCAAAATTAACAAAACATGTTTTTGTTTTACCCTGTTTACCTATGGTAACCTCAGGGAAATCACCCGTAAAAAAATAAAGAGAAACAAAGGAGAGTCTGCAGGCAAAAAAGAGAATGCAACAGAGCTCATAATAAAACAAAAATTTAAATTTAAAATCTTAAATTTTATAACCATTTTCTGGAGTATTTAACTACTAAACGGTAAAGTCTGGCTATACTGATACAAAAAAAGATATATTCGATAAATTCATTGTTTATTTTATAAACAACTTTAGAATTATTATTAATTCTAATAATTAAATTAAAAATAATAATAATCTATTTTTACATATATTGTAATTATTGTTAGACATTATTGTTATGTGAATCCAATCGTCAAACTATGTTTCAAAAACCGTCCATTTACACTACACGCGAGTCAGAAAAGCATCAAATAAAATGTGCTGGCATTATGGTCTTCCTACAAACAAAAGCCCCAGATTCTCTCTTACAAACCTCTTCTCCTGTTTAGCGCCACCTCCTCTGATGGGCATAGGTTGGCTGTTCTGGTAGAGGACCCCACCGCCTCCACGCAGCACATTGGGGTGTGTAGGAGAAGCTACAGGTTGCTGTCCAGGCCTGATGGGTTTTGCTACAACCAGAGAATAGAGGCAAATCGTGAAAGAAAAGATCAGTCACTCCAATGAACCTTTTCATTTTTATAAGCCCAAATTACAGCCACCAGACTAGTTAATGCTATTATCAAGGTGAATTGTGCAGTCACCTATCTGTGCGGAGTGTCCTCTGCGGGCCATGTTTTTGGCTCTCACGGCCTCTTTGATGCGGTCCACCTCCAGCTGGTAGCGTTTGCGGTCGCGAGCTGCGTTCTCTTTGGCCTCTTTGAGCGCCGACTCCAGAGCCTTCACACGCTCCGCTGTTGCCCGCAGACGCTTCTCCAGTTTAGGAAGCTCACACCGCAGGTCAGCATTATCACGCACCAGCTAAAAAATAAAGACAGACAACATTCTTGATTTTTTTTTCATTTACTGAACTATGTATGTTGTTTTGAAAGCATAATTGACTATAAAAAGGGTAAATCTTTAAAAATATAAAAGTCTATACATTTTGATTTGGAATGGGTAAAAACCTGTTTCAACCGTTCAACATTTGGTAACCTGTGTAAATCATTAAGAGTAACTTTCTGCTTTGGATTTACCTGTTTGTGAACCTTGGTGAGTTGTTCTAGATTGTTCTCCAGGAAAGAGATCTTCTGCTTCTGAGCAGCACTGCCACCAGTTTCATCTGAGTCCATCTCTGCGCTCTACACAAAAAACAAATAAACAACCACCAAGTTGACTGATTAGTAAGAAACTCAATATATGGATTTACATTGACCTAAATGACAGAATTAGGTTGACTTTCAAAAAGATAACAGACACAGTAGATAAAAAGTAAAGGATGATATGAAACAGATCAACTCGCACCTTTTTAACACGAGTTGCCAGATCCTGAACAAACAATTTCCTGAGGTTGTGCAAAGTCTGCAGCTCCTTGGCCTTAAATAGATAGAAAATATTTAATATTTAAATGTACACGCTACATGATGTGAATACAATTGTCATCTGTTGTCTCTCTCTAGTGCTGAAATGAGGAATTGCACTTACCACAGTCTCCTCCAAGCCTTTTAGATCCTGTTTGGCCTGTTCCCTGCGGTCCTGCATCATACTATAATGCACACAAAAAACCATTAAAACAGCACAAGCAATCTATGCATAACTCTAATTTAATATACATTACATATAAATACACAATGCAGGTGTATTAAAGCTTTGTACAATATTCCGGCACAAATCTTCAGATGCACAACAGAAAAAAGACAGATTTCGCTCATAAACAAGATATTATCAGCTCAACCTCTACTATGAGGAAGATGAACAGAACGGACTGCTTTACAAACGTGAGCTCATGTAGTTTGCGGCTCTTCTCCTGGTCATTGGATTTGAGTTTCTCATGTTCCACCTTCAAACGCTCCTGCTCCAGCATGATCTTCTGATTCAGACTAGAGAGAAAGAGAGAGGGAGAATTTATTAGCTACTACTGTATTATTATTATTATTACTGCTGTAAATCAGTGAAGCCATAGATCATTAGTTATGACAGTCATACATCTTAAAATCAGTCAGGATATTAACATGCACTTTAAAAGTAGAATTTCCAACTGATATCGTTTTATTTTGACTGAAATGTGTATCGTACTCTTGAAGATCAGTGATAAGTTTCTCTTTGGTTTCCAGCTCGTCTCTCAGGCTGCTGATCTGTTTCTGATGGGCCTCCCTGTGACTCTGAATCTGCTTCTCAACAGCATCCTAAACACACAAACACTCGCATTAAATTAAAATAAACATTCAAACTGAACAAGCTCAATTGTATGCGTGTACACACATTTCTTACCTTCACCTCATTGGCACTCTGAATCTCACTCTCTTTCTCCATTGCATGAACTTTCTCTGTGGCCACAAACACACACAAAACATTAGAAGCACAGAAAATGACAGCCCGTTTTGAAGGAGTACATGTAAATGCATAATCTTTATCTGTATGAGTCTGTGTACCCTGTGCATTGATTTTGACCAGCTCCTCATTAAGGGAGTCCACGTCCTCTTCCAACTGTCTCTTCTTCTGCTCTACGTTCTGCAGATACTCACTCAGAGATTTAATTTTTGCCTCATGCTGCAACACAAACATCTATGTGTTAATATAAAGTACTTGTTACTTTATTCATAACTTTATTTAATGGATTATAGAGCAAAGGTTTGCCATGTAAGAAATAAGTGTGTTTTAGGAGGCAGTATCCAATAGAGGGATGTGAAAACATACCTGGGATATGCGTAACTGGCATGCCGCAAGCTCCTTCTCGGATTCATCCACCTTCTTGTTGCTCTCAGACTGTGTGTTTTCCAACTGCTTGCAACGTTTGACCATCGACTTGACTTCTGACTTCATCTTACTGATATAGAGTCTGGCTACAGTGAACTCTTCGTCTATAAGACCACTGCCTTCATGCTGCTGTAAAGACAGAGAGATCCCTCAATATTGTGATGCTTTGACTTTAAAGTCAAGTTTAATCCATAAATCAACTAATTATAGTTATTAAAGCTACTAAATAATAAGATATTATGGTTATAACAACAGTATAAATACTGTGGTGCTATTAAAGTGGCCCATGCTGCTTTTTCAGATATTACCTTTCAAGTAGTGTGTAATATAGCTGTTTGTGAATGTACAAGTCTGCAAAGTTTCAGAGATCAAAGTGCACAATAAATTAAGTTATTCTCTCCCCAATGTGCATAATGCCCGTCTATGGTCTTAATTAGATGCACGCGAACAACACCAAATTTGACCTGCCCTCAAACTGCAGTTGTAGCTGAGGCCTGGAAAAGTTTGGTTCATGTTTTCGACATCTCAAGAAGACTCTGCTTTCTGTGCTGTGAAAGTAAAAAGCACCTTGCATGCACTGCCAAAGCATGAGGACTCGGGCTCGGATTGATACGGTAAAAAGCAGAAATGCATTTATGTTAATGAGCATTTGTTTCCGACACGTGCTATAAGCAGTGGACCAATCACAACAGACTGATCCATCTGACCAATCAGAGCAGAGCAGTCTCGCAGAAAGGAGGGGTTAAGATAGACTGAATCTCTTATTGAACTGTTTCAGACACGGAAAAAAGAGGTGATGAAATTAAGTGTTTTTTGACCTTATAATAGGGGCACTTTATATTTTTTCTGTTTAATCATTAAAAACACAGCAACATTGGTTCAAACATTGGTGTGAGTTTGGGGGCCGGTCTAATCAAACCAATAGTAAAAGGGGGAGTGTTTAAAATTCTGTTTGCCGATTCTACTTTGGCAGAACTTATACTTCATCTTAAAAAACAAAACAAAACTGTCATTCACCTTGATGTCATTGTTGCCCACAGCAATGCCAATCTCTGTCAGATCTTTGAGCAGTGACGACATCATCTCAGTTACCCTCTTCTTCTGGTGATTTGCCATTTCCTTCAGTTTCTGCAGTTCTGAGTCTATAGACGCCAGGGTGCTCTGAGACAGAGAGCATTTTAAAGTCAAGTTTAGTGTCATTCTTCTCACAGCAGGCCGACCGTAAGCAAAAGACTGATTTATTATTAGCCCTTCTGGGACTTACAGATTTTAGACTAAGTTCTTCACTGAGCGCTTCAAATTCCTTGGTTTTGTCCTCCACCTCCTGACTCTTCTGATCATAGTTGACGGCAAGCTCCTCCAGGGCCTGCAGCACCTCCTTCACCTCCTCTTTAGACGCATCGTTCTCCATCTGCAGACGATTCAGCTCCGCCTGCAGGTTATCATGGTCTCGCCGTGACGAGGCCAGCAGCTGCAACACACAGACAAAAACATATACAAGCATGAATATACAGTGTTTACCTACTAATATTCATTTAAATATGTGACATACATGAGAGCTGACTAACCTCTTCTTGGTCCAACATCTGCTGCTTTAGCTTCTCCACCAACTGAGACTGCTGATTAATCTCTTCATCCTGGAGAGAGTTGAGATTGTACACAGAAAAAAACATTCTCATTCTCTCATTCAAGTTGAATATGTTGTGATAATGAAAGTCCATGTATATTGCCTGTGATCCTTTTAAGAAAATTTTGTAGATTCAGGGTGCTTTAACACTAGGTTTGATTGCCTGATCTAAACCAGCGTTCAATTGCTGCTACTCCATCCCCTGCTGGATTGTGTTCATAAAATATTTTGGTCCAAACCGTGGTGTGTTTAGCATCGTTCAGACTGTTAGACCAAATCCAATATTTGCACATCTCTGACTAGAATCCGATCATATTTATAAAGTGTTAGCAAAAAAAAAAAAATATTTTTTGAGAAAGATTTATATGTGGTTTGAAATTGCATTTCTGGAAATCCGTTTCAGTCTGACCACTGGGATCGGATTTTGTGTGGTTTATGTAACTTTCTCAAGCTATGTAAAACATAAGCATGTCATGGAAATATTCAGAAATAAGGTTGTTTGTTGCAAGTGCCGGTCAAGCAGACAATTACAGTAGCCTAAACATGAAGACATGTTTTCAGACAGGCAGAAATGACAGCATGCAATAAAGCTGCACAACCCACTCTCCTACGTTTCTGCCATTGCCTTTGAAGACACAGCAGTCCAGCACAAACGCTACATATTGACATGTTGTAAATAAGACAAAACATCTCCAAATTGTTGCTGTTGTTGTGTTTGGCAACGTTATTGCCATAAAAACCAATGAAGATAATCCAGAAAACAAAAGAGAACCACGGAACACACAAATCGGATATGAACAGTTGCAATACTCAGTGTGGACAGTCTATAATTTAGATCAGATTCCAGTTGGATACATAATCAAATGTGGACTGACATAGTCTTTGTGTCATCAATCCAGGAGCTGTTTACCACTGTTTCTTGGCAACGACAACGCAGGAGAAGGCAGGGAAATGCATGGATGGCGCTGCTCACATCACTTTTATATTTTGAACCTCTGATTTTGTTTCAAAAGTGTCAGCACATAACGACACTAGCGCCTATCTGCCGCTCTAGTCTACAGAACACAGGAATCCGTTTCTACTGAAGGCGAGCTTAAATGAGAAGCACATTCTCTCTGCAGTGCGCTTGTCAGGAAAGTGAGTGAGAACTAAAAACAAACAAAACACAAGTTTGATCAAATCATACGCCATCAATAGCGGTTCACTTCCGCAATTTAGTACCGCACTAGAGTTCACATGAACTGTACACCCCAGACCAGTCTCTTTAATGCAGACTTGGGCTCAGTTCATGTGTGCGCAACCCAAGTTTGGAAAACAGCATTCACATCATCCAAGCAAACTGAAATCTAATGCCAAATCGCATTCGGGTGCGCGCACAAAGTGCAAGTGTGAAAGCACCCAGAATCATTAGATAGATGACAGATATCTGCTTCATTTTTATGTTACATGTATGTCTGCACCTTATCGTCAAGCTGCTCGTACAGTTTGGTGAGTTCAACCTCACATTTCTCCTTCTCAGAATCGGTGAGTCGGGCCCCGAGCATTCCTGGCACAGGCGGCATGCTTGGTGTGGATGCAAATTTATCATTATTAATTGTGTTATCCAGCGCTAACACTTCAGCATTAGCCTTCTCCTTATCATACTGCTCCTCTGCAGGTACTGTTTCACCTGGAGGACACACAGAGAGAACCTTGAGGAACTGCAGACGTGCACTTTCAAAAGTTTAAACCTAAATTTCATTTCAGGAGTTACTTTTTTTAAGTTATGATGTACAGTGAATCATATAAATAACTTAAGATTCAAAAATGCAAAATAGAAGCATATCACAATTGGGTTTAGACTGGATGTCACTACATAATAAACAAGAGTTAAAGTTTTGAATGCAATAACAAAACTGTTTCACAAATATAACATAAAAATAAGCAAATAGCAAAACCAAAGTCCATCTGACCGTTTCTCCAGCGGTTAAGTTCATTCTCCAGCCATGTGATGGTGTTTCGCAGGCTCTTGTTCCGTTCTTTCTCCCTCTCATATTTCTTCTTCCATTGCTCTGCTGTTAGCTCCACATTCAAACTCACTGTGTTCTTAATGGTCTTGGCTCTGCAAACACACAAACACAATCACAACTGTACTTGGTGTTTTTCTCCTCACACCATTGTTTGCATAAATACATAGAGCTGTATTTATTCTTGCATAAATGACACCTTTATTATGAATGGAGAGAAAAGACTAAGTGATAAAGTTGGACAAATATGAACGCATCTCCTCACCTCTGTCCAAACATAAGAGTGGATTTGGTCTCAGCCTCATTGTACGAGGAAGGAGAACAGCAGATGACAATGGTGGTCCTGCAGTTCCCACCCAGAGAATCCTGCAAGATCCTGGTCATTTTACTATCTCTGTAAGGAACGTACGCCTGAGAAAGACACAAAGAGAGATTCCGGATAGAATTAGATCAACAGACTTTAATACAACATATTTAAATGTGTGATTACGTTTCAGGCCTACAAGTCTTTTACTCAAAGGCAGTTAGCAAAATTGTGCTATTTATTGATGAAAAGAAAATGTTCAAAATTTAAATTACTACTTTTTATCAACTTACATTAATTAAAATGTTTCTGACACCTGAATTTATATCAGATTGTGTCTGTGATAATAATACATTCTGTTTTTAATGAAATTTGTTAATTTACGGGTCAAATGCATTGCCTTCTAACTAGCTTCAACGAAGTATGCAAGTTTTGGTTCTGCCGGGTTCACAAAACACGATATTAGCCCGATTTGCTTGACGTAGAGCGTTGTAATGATTTGCAAATGATAGGCATCAGAGGGACTGTTGTAGTCCCTTTCCTCGAGGGACAACAAAAGAGTGAAAAAAGATAAATGCTGGCGAACAATAGAGGAGGTGCTTTAACAACACGGTTAAAAAAGTATTGGAATAAGTATTAAGCTAGCAAGACAGCCAGTACAAAACGATGCTTCGGTAGCCGTTGTTTGCGTACACTCAGTCGCTTGTTCCGACTTCTCGATGACACACCACACAAAGTCGTTAAAAGACGGCAAGCATTGTGTGTATGACATGTTATAATTGTGACATCCACGACAAAAATAATTGCAGAAACTGACAGTGCCTATCGTAACAGACAAGAAATAGTGTGGTCTGAACCCAGCTTTAATTTAGCTTCTCCAAAATAGAAGAAGCTAAGAAGAAAAAAATTGTCCTTTCATTGGCTTTACACAAGTAGCATTATTGGTTATACTGATAAAGAACAGAAAACTGAATTGGACAATGCTGAAACGAATCTCTGAACTCATACATGCTATCCTCACTTGTCTAGGGGCCAAACACAAGAAACAAAGGATGTACATAACTGATCTAAAGCCTGTGAGCATGTATGCGTGAGTATGTGACTCACCGAACCCTCGGCTAAGGCTGATATCACATTGCCCAGGGATGATAGAGACTTGTTGATGTTTTTGGCTTCATCCAGCACTGCACCTTCAGCTCCTGTTTTACTGACCTGTGAGAGAATGCAAGAGTTCAACACACTCTGCTCATGTTTTACTGAACTACAAGACTTAAGTTGAACACACACTGACCTTCTCACTGCCAGCCAAGTCGACCAGGTAGAGTTTCCCACTTAGCTTCTGTTCTGTCTGAGTGTTCTCCTGCTTCACATTAATCAGGAAGATACTGTGACTCCTGGAGCTGTGCTCATTCATGTCTAAGACACACACATAGACATAATTACAACTATAATCACACCTTACATTGTCTGTTGAAACTGAAACAGACGAAAATACAGATGTTATAGTTTCTGTTACAGTTCAGTGTCTGTTTATAGATGGATAATTGTATTTTATTCTCTTTATTGAATACATTCTTTGTTTTGTGTCTGTGTATTCATACTTGTCACAGCTACATGTCTGTTAGATTTGCCCTCGTCAATAGTGTCCATCACTTCTTCTGGACTGCAAACAAATCTCTCAGTGCAACCCTAAAAACCAGGAAGACAATTATAACAAACAACTTGTATAATCTAAAGATCAGTGGCATTTTCCACTTTGCGTTAAGATTTTAATGAGACACTGATGCCTGGTTTCAGGAACTCACCTTGACATAAGGAACCCTATTTTTGTCTTCATGTACAGATAAATTAGTCTTTGAAACTGCGAGACAAAGAGAGAGAGAAAGAGAAAGAGAGATATTATGGCACAATGGTAGCAGCATTATAATTTTACCTTTGAATTAAATATCATCTTGAAATCATTTCTAATTATATTGAGATCAATTGGTTGGTAGATGTGAGGCTTAGAACCACTTCCACACTCACCATCCAATAGGTCCCGAATCTTATCCAGGTATATCTCAAAATATGACACCTGTCAAAGTTAAACCATACCATCAAGAGACCGGATCCAGCTTGAAATGATGCAACAAGGTTCCAATGAATGAGAAGAAAGCGTAAATGAAAGACTGTGTTCAGAGGCAATAACTTACTTTAATGTGGAACTCCAGATTTTCATCCATAGAGTAAATGTAGTTAAAGATGTCTTGTACTATTCTGGGAATAATTCCCATTGCATCTGTGTCATGAAGATTTCCCTAGAGAACAACCACAATACATCAGACTCAAAAGTGGAATAAAACAAGCCATTATTTACAACACTACTTGCCTAAAACAGCCTGTTTACACCACTATTTTTTGATAATACCAGTTTTATATACACACAGAATACCGAAATCTTTCTAAATTTTAGAATAAACAGAAAGTTTGACATGGTATAGTACATACTATATACCTTAAGCCTAATACAGGTTGAAGGTTTTCACTTACACTGATTTTCACTGTAAAGCAGCTCTGAAGCTATTTGTATTGTATAAAGTGTCATGATATAAATAAACTAAACCTGATTATGAATAAAATCACTTCACTGCTATCAAACAACCCTAAACATAAAGGTGCATTTGACCATGAACTTGAAATGTGAGTATGTGAAAGTGATTTTGCACATAATTCTTGAAGTTACTTTAAATTCTTGACTTTTCACCACAGCTGAGATATTTCACCATTTTTCGCTCACCTCCATTGTGTGCGTTTTGCCTGATGACGTCTGACCATAGGCGAAAATGGTTCCGTTATATCCACCAAGCACATCTGTGGGAACATATTCATAATTAAGCCTCATTGCATGTCCTGCCTTTTTGCTTTGATACGGAGGTCTATCATGAGACATGTTGCTTTTACCTTTGACGATTTGTTGAGCGCAGGCCGTGTACACTTGCTCCTGAGACGTGTTGGACTGGAAAACTCTGTCAAACGCATACGGTTTACCCTGTAGATAGGAGAAAAACAAATATAAAATGTAATGCATTTAGAACCATTAAGTACCATTAGATCTTTTTTTAGGTTTCCAAAAGTTTACCATCACAAAACATGGAACAGACTAAATTGTTACAGAATACAAATGCAAGACTTGCTGACAAGCAGCGAGGGAATGACCAAACATATGGCCAGTAAAAATATGGCTCCTATCAAATAAATACTGTATTGTACAATTAATTAAAAACTCCAGCATTAATGTAAATAACATATGTGGGCTGTGCTGTGGAAGTATACAACACCATGGTGATGGTAGCCTAATAGTTAAAGCACTGGACTGCCAACACAAAGACTGCAGATTCGGCTTCTGCTAAAGTGCAAAGTGACTAAGAACGATTGCCAACTCTTTGGCTCCAAACTATAAGCTCTTCCATGGGGTTTGGCCTGAGGGGAAGTCAATTAATGCCTTAATAACATAACACAGTTTCAGAGATTTCTGGTATGCAAAAAACAAACTTGCAACAAAAGTACACATTTAAGATCCCCAGGAACAAAAAGAGCAGGTCAGGACCAGTCCAATACTGGAAAAAACTACACAAACCACCACACCCTTCCAGCCATCACACTGTACAGACAGCCACTATGACACAACAATTTACATTCATTTTCTCACCTGACCTATGAAGTTTAATCGTTGACTACTGTGCTACCTTGTTTTTATGCAGTCAGGGCAATGTCAAATTGTGTCCCATATCTTAGTTGAGAGACTAGAAGTTGTCTACATAAATGTTTAAAGGGATACTCCACTTTTTTGGAAGATAGGCTCATTTTACAACTCCCTCAGAGTTAAACAGTTTTCGAATCGATTCAGCCGATTTTCTGATATTTAGAAGAATATCAGTAACCAGACAGTTTCTGGTCTCATTGCCTTCAATAGTAGCAAAAAAAAATAATAAAAAATAAATAAATAAATAAATAAATAAATAAATAAAAATACTATTCACTATTCAAAATATAAAATATAATTTACTACAAAATTCAATGTTGTTATCAATCAACATGGCAATGCATGACAAAAAGAAGGCAGTCGATTGCAATATCAGGGTGAATGACTGTCTTATGATGTCCAAAGTCTAGAGGGAATGACGGGGGAAATAAAAAGTTTAACAGCCTTTCAAGAGCCGCTGGTTTACAGTGTGTAAAATGCATTTTCTTTAGCCGCAAGTAATAAGCCGGTTAAAATGTGCAGATTTTAAATATCGACAAATGAGCTAAGAACAGAGGAGGAAGACTAGTGACTGCCAGAAAAAGCATGTTCCTGAACTCCATGGTTTCCCAAAATAAGGGTTCAATCATGAAGGAACTGCAGGGGGGTTAGTGAGTTGATAAAAAGCTAATAATTAATTATACTGAATGTAATTTCTTTTGAACAGACTTCAGAAGGATCCCAGCGTCGCAGGTGGATGGTTTTATTGTAATGTCATTGAAGGATTATATGTTTGTTTGGAGCATTTTGTTTTGTGAACGAGGTAGTCTGATAGAGTTTGCAAATAAACGTTAGTTGAAAGAAGCAGCCAACTGTACTGGATCTGACAGCAGCTGCATCACAAACCATAAGTAAATGATTTCAGAAGGCTATTGTTTTGTATGGAGAATGTTTTCAGAACATTTACTTGCAACTTTGCAAGCATTAATAATGGGGGGGTTGATCCTGTTTCCTATGTAGTGACATTAGCCACTCATAACAGTGAATGTTACCAAACAAGCCTTGAAAGGAGCCACCCTTTAAAACAGATTATTTCAGACAGAGGGTTAAAAATAATCATTTTTTGCATATTATATTTGTTTTGTTTTTTGCAAAAACACATTATAAGTGAATCACAAGGAATATTAATCATTTTATTCTTGCTTTTGAGACTATAATAATAATAATTACTATTAACACAATTAAACATTATAAAAAATAAAATATTAATACATTCTATAATATTATAATGATTGTCTTTACTAAAAGTTACATACTGTTGCAAATTGAATTTTGTTTTGGGAACCGGTAATGAAGTAGAAAAGTGCAGATATGGGCTGGACACAGTGCTGATAGAGAACTGAGGCCAATCTCCTGTGAGAAGAGAACATTTTCCAGAGTCTGAATTGAGGCACTTTCTTCCCTAACTATTTTGTCATCTCACTTACACATACACAGAATCCCAGGGGCTGCACAGGGTGGAGCACTCTCTATTTCCAAAGCATTATCTCACCTTCCTCTGGTGCTCACACACACTTTTCACAAAGGAGACTCCGATTCCAGGGAATTCTCTCACATTATCTTCTTCATACACATAGAAGAGAAGTATTAAGAGAGTGAGGAGGACTGAACAAAAACAAACATATCCGGTTCAGAGCTGGTCTTTCTGGAAAGAACAAACACTGTAACCAGACAGGAATTCTTGATCCAGCACATTATCATAAAAGATTTGTGAAATTGAACCAGATGTACAAGAAAAACTGCTCTATGTAATCATTATTATTTGCATTAAAAGGGATGGTGGTCACTCATGTGATTGAGACAGCTTGCCACATAGCATGTTTGCCAGGGGAGTTTCCTCCGGGGAGCCATGGGAGGCAGTGTCTCCTCAAAAAGATAGGATAAGAAAATAATCCATAAAGAAAGCAAAGAAATATTAAAAATGTGTCCTAAAAAAAGTGGATAAATAAGTTTTTTTTTCTAAAGGAACAATGTCCAGCAGTGATACCAGCAGGCCAAGTCACAAAGAAACACCACGTCTCTCGTGCCTCCCCTGAGCCCACTGACTTTAACACAGTCTCTAAAGAGTGTAGTGGGTTTAGCAAGGGGAATGAATTGAGATGGTGGAAAGTCACATGAGAGGAGGCAATGCCTCAATTGCACCATGATTTTCTCACGCAATAAACCCCACCTGTTGTTTTTGTACGTGTTCCGCACTCAGAAATCAGTCTGAATGAACAAAATGAAGGCGTTAATGGAAAGGGTAATTAAAAAGTAAGAAAACGGCTCAGCCACTTAGATATGACCGCTTTATGTCACGTCAAAATCAAACTTGAAACGACCTGAAAACTTGATGACTGTTTTTTTAGTGAGCAGACAAGAGCTTGTTGAAATTAAACGTACATCTCTGTGTCTGTGACCAGTTTTTAACAAGCTAGATGACTAATGAAAATAAATTGACTATTAAAAAGAACAGCTGAACATCAGTGCACAAATAAAATGTAGGCTATTGTTTAAATTGTTCCTGCCTTTTTTTATTTTGGAATGAATGTAAAATGCTTAAAACAATGCTTACCTAGATGAGATTTATACTTTAGTTTTTGAGTTTTTTGAGATTTATACTTGAGTTTTAATAAATAGAACATTAATTACATTGTTAATGTAAAAATACAAAACATAATTTTTTAAACGTAATATTTAGCCAGGAAAATGTGACAACATTAACTTAAGTAACTGGGAAATCATTCCATTTATTTTTTTTTTCCACTTCAGTTCAGAACACCACTGATGTTTGCTTTCAAATGTCATTTGTCATGCCATGATGGTTTACTGAAAAGCTTCAGAGTTGATCACATAATACATAGGGCTATAAGCCTAGCCTGTCATGTTTGAACTGGGTTTAAAGATAATCAAAGCACCATGACAATCAATTCCCCAGTCCCCCACCCAAATACAAGTAGATCCTAGTGCAGCACTATGACTCATGTTTTTCACTGCACACACGGATTGCACCAGGAACATCAACATCTCTACTGGTTCCCTTTAAAAGGGACGCAACACTCAGGTCTTTGGTTGAAAAGTAAACCCATAAAAGTTATATGCTAACTGAGCCTTTATTCTCATTTCACCCAACGAACAACCTCATGTCCAATTTCGCCTGTAATTAAGACACATATAAGTAACTATATGTGCAATGCATGTCATTCCTGATGTTATAAAGCAGGGGTTTTCAAACGGTCTGCAAAACTTTGAGAAATAAATGACTTTTTACAAAATTGAAACATGTTTTCGTAATATTTTGTAGGGAAAAAAAATAAAACGTCACCCCCTCCCTTTTTTAATAATTTTCTTTTTGATTAAATATAAAAACAAAATTTTATTACTAAATCCTTCAATAAAATCGACAAATTTTCCCACACAAATTAATATTTATGAATGACCATTTATTAATATACAATGTCTTAAGGTATTTTTATGAAAGTGGATCCAATTTTGGGGGTCATTGATATCAAAACATTTGAAAAGGTTTCTTGAAATTATCTCAGTGTTTACAAGCACCTAAAATATGGATAGTTTCCTGCTCATTCAACATATCAACACCTAACCATACAATTAGAGGTTTAAAATGGTCAACATAACCTACAATGTACAACCAATCCGTATTATGAACCGAATAAATAAATAAAATACGTTTTTGCTTTTTCAAAAGTGTAAAACTGGCAGTGTTTCCGCGTTGAATGTGCAGGTGTGGCTAACAGGGTTAGCATGAACCGGATGAGGAAACGACACAGAAATTAACTAAATTAACACTTATGTCTGAATTAAACCATCGGTTTCAGGTGGGACCGGACCGGAGGCAGTGTCCAGTGTCGGTGTCAATTATTCAGATTAACAGGTTGCGACAAATTCCGGTGGTACTGGGCTGCGGTCATTAGCATTAGCCGCTCGCGCGAGACCAACCGTAAGATACAGTATAAAAAAATAACCTTGTCCAAAAATAACACTCACCCCAATCACGACGCTGTCCTCTCCCTGAAATTTCGCTACGTATTTGTCCCCTCTCGTCACCTCCGAGCTGTTTAACGGCCTGAAACGGCACATGACTTTAATGGTGCACTCTGCCGGGTCCGCCATCTTCCCCCCGGTTACCGAAACACGAGAGCACCGGCCAGAACACACGCACACAAACGGATACAGACACGGACCGAGGGGTGGGGACACCACTTAGCTCTGATATTCCGGCCTGGGTTGTTGATTCCTGGCCCGTGTGACTAAGCGCCGCGTTGGAGGATCACCCGGCCCTCCGGTTCGGTGACGTCACCAAGAGCAAACAGAAAATAACAATGATATATCCTCCTGATAAGAGAGCCAAAAAAGTTTTGTGAATTAAGTTTTTTAGGTAATTACATTGTTTGGAGTATATAAGAAACAAATGGAATAAATACATTTTTGAAGAATTGTTTTCTTATCCTGTGCTATGTCCTCTAGACCCTATTAAAAAAAGAGAGACATGTATAGGAAAAACAATGTTTTCTTTTCATTCACCAATCAATTTTTGGTTTCAAGCTTTTTTTTAATCCAAAGTCTGTATAAGGATGATTCTCAACTGTGTTATGAAAGATATAATAGAATTATTTCATACCATTTTATTTATGCAATATGTAAGCATGGCCATAAATTCCATTCCCATTCTATGCAATGCATCTAGGCCTACACTGTATCTAATCTGAATATTAATGTGTTTTGGGGGCACATTGTAATGATAAAAGACGTGTAATTGGGAATATTTTCACAAGAATTATGATATAAGGTGTAATTTCTTGTCTCAAAAATGCCAGAAATGCATGCTGTCCTGGTGTCTTCTACAGTGTATGTATGAAATTATGCCCCGTTTCGAGATCGTTGATTTCTGATTTAAATGATAACTACAAAAAAAAAAAAGATTATATTTCTATAACAGTGCTACATTTGATGATTCAGTCACTTTAAACATCAATGAAAGGGAGTTGTCATGCTCACACCTCCAAACATGTGGTATCTCTGCAAAGCCCTGAATGTGCTCTTTACAGGACATCCAGGCTCAAAACTATGACGCATGTTGTCAGAGAAATTCTACAGAGGCCAAATGTCTATTCCAAGGTTTCAGGAGGATATATTAGGCTAGTAAACTCCTGCATGAGAAACATTAAACATGAGACAACAGTCGACTCTAATTAATAACTTGAGAAAAAAATGGGTCTCCAAATTGAGTCTTTAATTTGAATGACGATTAAAAATGGCAGTGTATTATATTGATAAATATTTTTTATTAACAATACTGTAATTTGATGATTTCAATGTTCATTTGTGATTTTTAATGCTTTTACAATATAACTTCTTTATTCGATATTGTAAGTCAATGTTTTTTTGCATTTTTTGTTATTACTTCAACACTTCATTACCTCTCTTTGAGTAATTTGCAATTTCTATTTAGTAAAATTGTAGTAAAACAAATAATTATCTTTGAAAGATAAACTTTCTCTGCTTCTTTTTATTGAAGTAAAATCTGAGTTGTTCAACTGTTGATCACACTGCATGTTTTCGTACTTTGTTTCATATTTAAATAGAATGAACAGCAACACCTTTGACCTGCAAGGTTGTAAACTCTAACTGTGATGTCATAAACTCAGATCCCAAGTTTAAATAAGTAGGCCAGAATAAATTACATGACGGCCTTTGGTTCTCTCATTTTTTTTTATTTACAGCATACAGTGACAGACAACATGAATATTATTTGTTCTATTGGTTACAATGAAAATTATTCATTGTCGTTATTCTTTCACTCTAACATTAATACCATTATTAAATTAATGTGATAAGAGTTTTACTTATATTTTTATTGATAATGTCACATTAGGGCTGCACGATATTCGGAAAAAAAACTGATATTGCGATATTTAGTTTTGTTGTTTTTTTGCAATATATATTGTGATATGAAAACCATTTCACCTGATGATTTCGATAGCTTTTGTAAAGAATTAAGGTAACACTTTACAATAAGGTTCATTAGTTAACATTAGTTAACTACATTAGTTAACACGTACAATATGTGAACGATACTTCTTCAGCATTTATTAATCTTAGTTAATATTAATTCCAACATTTACTAATACGTTATTAAAATCAAAGGTTG
>JAOTRC010000039.1:22625324-22647766 GCA_027497675.1 Cyprinella lutrensis
TTACATTGAACTTTCAGCGCTGCAACTTTGCAGATACTGTTCATGCACCATCAGCAACATTACACACTATTTAAAATGAAAAAAGTAAAATCGCAAATAATCAACTACCCCTTTAAGATTGCAACATGACTGTCATGCCTTCTTGTAATTAAAATCAATTATTAATCTGTTTTTCACCATAAAGTGACTGATGGTTCCATGGTTTAATGACTGAAGGCAATATATTAAGACAGCCATGAATATTAGTATTGTATTTTTATTTATTTATAAAAATAAATAATCTTAATTAAGTTAATCTTAATTCTGTAATCTTCAATCTGTAACAAATTTCAAGTTCAGGGAAGAAGGTGGATGTTTAACATAACTTAAATTGTAAAATAACCATAAACAAAAAACGTAAGGAGCCACAGCATCCAGCATATAGGCATAATTAAAACAGCAACATAAAATGTCCCAAGCCTCTCGGCCTACCCAGCTTCATAAGACAGTAACATTAATTAAACTTTAATACATTAGCTCATCTATGCCAAACATCGGATTGCTTTCCATCAGCTGTGGAGGTGAAGATGACAACTCCCTTGATACCACGCTCATTCAGGGGATCATCAAACTACTCCTTTGTTATTGTTTTGAATATCCAACCTCTAGCGGTGAAACTTAATCCGCCTTTAAAATAATAGCCTACATTCGGTTTAGTGGAAGGTAAGCTCTATTGTCACGACTCACAATATGTTTTTAATTCTGTCATAAGCTCTGTTTTTTTCATGTCTACTTATTAATGTGCCACCAATTAGCAAAAAAAAAATTCCTTTATCCGATTCAATTTTTGAAATTAGGAGCACAAATGCTCGATCAAACTCTAAGTGTAGAGAGGCCTGTTCTCTGCAGTATACTGTGTGTGTTGCCAAATGTAGTAGTATGTCAGATATTCCATGCAATTATACCGTGCACTCATCCTGTGCATTCATACAAAAAAATAGTGTTATTATGATATCCGGAAAAAAAGACTGAATGTGACATTCTGATCCTATAGTCTGCCTGAGATTTGCAACATTCACTGAGCCGTGACTGCTAGCGCATCAATCACAAGCAAACACACATTTAGCATGGTCAATTCACCGATTTCATGCTCAAATATAACACGTGAAGCATGTGACATGTTAATTGTGTGAGGACAGAGCACCAACTCTGATGTGTTAAAGTTCAGAAAGACGTGCGGTACGCTATGAAAGACAGTAAGAAGCATGTGTTAGGTATGTGAAGTGCATCATGACAGGTTGTACTTCATTCAGAGCTTGATAATTAATTCTAACGAGTATATAATTAGATCTCTCACCTGCTTGGGCAAGAGAGAGTGAGAAAGATTTGATGTGTGTGTGTGTGTGTGTGGTACGCTTCCAGTAATCGCTGGTATGGTGCCCAAATGTAAAAGGAATGTAATGTGAACCATCCAAGCTTATGTCATGTGATTGGTTTAAAGCGATAGAGCGAAGATTGTGAATGTGTGTGTGTGTGTGTGTGTGATTATGCTGCATGATACGATATGACACAGCGTGAAAGCCCTTCATCGCTCTTCTCTATCCACTTTCTTGCTTTCCATTCATCTTTCTCTCTTCCATCCATCCCTTGTTCGCTCTAGTGCCACCTCTGCTTGCCTTATTTCCTCTCTCTTTCTCTCCAGCCTGTTTATTCTGTACAACTGTGGTCCCTTTTTGTGTATCATTCATTCACTACTCAGATTAGAAACGCTTATTACCGCTCTTTTGTCTCAGCCCACAGAGACGCGGCTGAATCAGACTCGCACGCACACAAACCCAGACAAACGCAGGTTCATTGACAGGCTCTCATGTTATTTTCGAGCTCATAGCATGCAAAAACGGCAGATTTTATCTCAAGTCGGTGTTAATGACTCTCCGGTGAATTAAACAACACAGCGCACTTCTCACCGCTGACAAACCTGGTGAATAAAACCACACCGTGCAGCTGAGACGAGCCACACAGCGGAGCTTTCAGTGCGAAATTGCTGAATAAAACAACACGGGTCTTTCATCCACAGCCAAACTGATGAGTGACTCCACAATGTGCTGCTTTCATCACAAGCACGTTGAGTGTACATCTGAGGGGCTCACATATACACACAAACACGTATATGCACACACACAGCTGTTTCTCCACAACACTGATAATTTGAACCTTCAGACAGACACCTCTCTCTATTTATAAAAAACTTTCTCTCTTTCTCGTTCACGTACACACTTGAAAGAACTCAACATGTTCCGTAATTGGTTCTTAACAATCTAGCAGAAGTGAGACTGAGAATGAACCAAACTGGGCTAAAGGTTAACAACATTCATCATTATAAAAACGCACGCACGCGTGGCTCTCTGGCCGATAGCTGCTGTTCAACAGACTCAAACTGATCCCGCCTGATCTCGCCTCTCCCCACTTATAGACAGTTTAATCAAACACACGGCGCTTCGTGAGAGCTCTGCCGTCCTGTTAGATCACAGGAAGGGCTGTGGAATGTGACTGGCTACAGCTAGGAGATCAGTGGAATCAGAAGGGAGAGTTTCTGGATGTGGTTAATTTGCTGTTGCAATCGAGTTTCTGAGAGCAGCTGGTTTGTTATGTTGGAACCAAAGGAAGTGATTTATTTTTTATTTTTCACAACATGTAATAAAACACAGGAACTGTTCAGTTCTTCATACTATGAATGGTATTGAACATAATTTTATTTCTAACCACTTACAATTTGGAAGGAAGGCAGTAAAAAGCTGGAATGCAAAAACGCTGCCTCTGCTCTGAACGAAGCTAAATTAAACGTTTGGCGAGGTCTGAGATTGGTGCAATCAATCCTTGTGGCCAACATTTTAGTAATTCCCTGCCACAAATATGGAAAAAGCAATATAGCAATTAAGAAAGGGAGGGGGAAGGGGGCTGCGTGTAAATACACAGACACACCCACACAAACACACACACAAGGCTATGTTGGAAATTGTTGTTTTTACAGAGTCTGAAGGTTGACAGTTATTTGGGGCTTTTTGCTGTGTCCTTGGTCTTAGGTGAAACGTTTCATTGATTTAGGCTTGGGATAGCTTGAGAGAAGCTGACGCAATCAGTTAAAGACTGAACAAAGCTGATAATATCAGAGAGACAGACAGAGAGAATCTTCAAAACCGATCTCACACTGGCTGCCAATTCCAGAAGAACTCGGAAGACAGAACGTACACCTCGAGCAAGGGGTGAAACTGCTTCTGACAGTTTAATCAAGGTGATGGTCGGTGCGCTTTAAATTAAACTCCAACTTGTAACTCATTTATATGACATTACCAAAAAAAAAATGATGAAAAGATAAGTAAAAATGATGAAAAGGTAAGTTTTTGTCCCATTCAATATAAATATGTACAAAAATTATAAAGTTGCATCTAATTTTCTGATTTATTAAGATATTGTACAAAGTAACAATTATCAAACAATATAAAAGTACACATTAAAATGTACTTATATAATATCACTACAGATTCAAACGTTTGGGCTTGGTAAAATATACTTTACTGTAAAGCCGGCTAGATCAGCCCAAAGTCTGGCATCCGATCAGTGGGTGAAGGTCTCTTTTTTGATTAAATCCAATACATTTTTCATATGCATTTTCTCATTATTTCATCTGACTCCATAAATGAAAAGGTTGTTATTGATATCTGTGCATCATTAAATATAAGCGAACGTTTGAATATTCCTTTTAACTCTAATGAAATAATGTCAAAGTCAGTTATAATAATCAAAATGTAAAGTCAGGCAAATGTAATCAGTTCAAAGATAATCAATATAAAACATCAAATGTCCTGGAACAAAGAGAGGACGAACCCGACATTAAAGGAATACATGAAACTGAGAGACTCGGCCTCTCCCAGCCTCACGGGCTCATCTAAAGTACAGAAAAGGGCCCAGATCTCTAGTTGCATTTCATTATATAGACAAACCTCATTTCATACGTAAACATTAGTCCTCAGTGGAAATTTACCTTAATCACCATCCCAGATTTACTGGGGGCAGAAGATGATTTACATGAAACCATTTGCAAGCAGTGGGAATTTGCATTGAGCCAACAGCTTCTGAGAGCAGGGGGCATTACCTGGAAGACACACCCTCCTATGTGTGTGAATTATTTCTAAACTCTTAAAAACATTATTACCTTTTGTTTTACTTATTTGGAAATGAGGCGTTTGTACCAGTTGCACTGAAACATTTCAAATGATACCAAACAAGTACAATACTCGATGATTATCATTCACATTAAACCATTAGATTCTTGTGTGACAAGGGGGTGAAATGTAGATTTAGATGAGGGAGGTGAGACCTTCGTCTCAATGGTGCACGAGGGAGACAACCAAATGTTGTCACATTTGAGAGAGAGTTGCGCTATCTTCCAGTTTGAATGCATTAAATTGATCAAAAGTGACAGTAAAGATATTTATAATGTTACAGAGATTTTTATTTGAAATAAATGCTATTGTTCAAACTTTCAAAAACACTTCCACACTTTCCAAACTTCATTGAATCAAGTCGGACTCTAATTTTAAACTGATAACAAGTAGAAATGTTTCTTGAGCACCAAATCAGTATATTAGAGTCAATAAATCATACATTTTGTTTTACCCTGATTCACTTTGGTAAGCCCAAGTGTTAATATTTTAGACAGGATGGTTTTCCAGGACATTGCATACATGTCACTCACCCATGTGTCTCGTCATTGTTGTAAATAGTTTGTGTGTTGTCACGACGAGCAAGAAATATTGACATGGAGAGCGCTAAATCTCGAAAAAACACAGAACAGGAGAGTCTGCTGGCGAAAAGAGACAGAGCTCGTAATAAAACAAGAATCAACATCAGCTTGGCTTTTCGGAGATGGCAAGAACTGAGTGATTTGAAATGTTGTAAAAGCAATACGGAGATGGCATTTTTATTACTTAGCAGGAGAGTGAGGTATTTTATTGAACACATAAATTGCCATATGTAGCTCTCTAACAGAGTTCATTGTAAAGCGTTATCTGTTGTGAAGGGTCATTCGTTGTTGTAGTGCTGTGCTGAGATTTCTTTTCAAGGAAGTATTGTGTCAATGGGTTTATGCGCCGTAATTTCTTCAGCTAGTCAGCTTGAGATCCTTTCCATCTATATCTTTTAAGTCTATTAGTGAATGATTTACGAGCAGTAGGATAACCATGATCATCCGCAGTCACTCATGTTCTTCCACAAAATGCACGTGGTTTCAAAAGAAAGCGCTGCACTCAAAAAGAACTGTTGAAACAAAAATTTTGTTGTAACACATATCATAAGCAAAGGTTAATCCATTAAATATGCTCGGAAATCATCCGATGAACTTCTAATAGCTTTTCTAATGGGAGATAGTCGGAGAGAAACAGAAGAATGGCTTGGTAATGGAGGAGAGGGCACAACCTCTGCTGTCTAAAGGTATTCCTTCCCACACGCCGCACATTGAGGAAACACAGCCAAGATCCTTACCTATTCTTTGAAAAATTAAATTCCACTTTAAAAAGGAGCAGAACGTGAGGTGCTTGTTGAAGTGATGAAAAGTTCATTAAAATGGAAGCAGAGAATAGGCTGATTGTTACAGCAAACACTCGGTAGATCCCTTTAATGATATCTTCACTAATCATAGTCATCCCAGCAGAACAGTGGGCCGCAAGATCATCGACGGCATAAACAAATTTACCAGCTCATCTGTGGTTTGTCGACAGATCATATTATCAATGATTGTGGATCATTTCCTAGGGGAGAATGACCCCTGCTTAAGAGCCTGTGATGCATCTAACTGTCAGAGAAGCTGGAAAGCATTTCCTGAAAACATGATTCATAAGATAACAGCCTTTGGAACTGACAGGGTTCCCTGCCTCTTCTTCACACCAGTTTCTCTCTCTCTCTCTCTGGGTTTCTTCCCATGTCTTCTACTCCACAGACTTACATTTCAACAGAAAGATGCTGGCAACAAAGAGAGAGAGAGAGAGAGAGGGGGAGAGAGAGAGAGAGAGAGAGAGAGAGAGAGAGAGAGAGAGAGAGAGAGAGAGAGAGAGAGAGAGAGGGAGAGGATATGTACTACAAATACCCAGAGGGTGTGTGAGAGAGTGAGAGAAAGAGAGCGCAAGAGCGCAAGAAAGAATCAGCGGCATTAGAAAAGGTGCCAGCAACAAATCTGTCCTCTGAGTTAAGTGAGCCACTGGCACTTACACACAGCTCTCCCGCCTCTAAATCTCATCCACATTAATGATTGGCCAGCATTACCGCCCATTGCTTAATCTCTCATCATTATTGGCCACATCTGGAGGAGCCAAGCCGCTCAATCAAGCCACAGCCGCATGTTACGCTGAGGTAAGGAAGCAAACACACCAGCACTTTCAAACAGATCGCATTTCCCAGGGAGCTTTGCAGTGGTAAACACAGCCCCAGGGCACTCCTCCTGAAAGCCGGAAGTGTGATCCAACTGCCAACTGGCTAATTGGAAATGCTTTCCTCCGTTCGAATGGACACAGCTCTCATTCCTGTGGACCCGAGCACGGTCCCGCTGAACCTTTGAAGCCCGCTACGGGGCCCCTTTAGCTCGCTGCACAATTTTGACATGGTGCAGACTGGAGAGAACCAAGTCCATGTTTTTATTCATGAAAAATATATCACAGGCAATGTCGGCTGGATAAAAATACCCACATAAAGTGGGCCAAACTGCTTTGAGTAGAGCATTGTGATGTTTATCTGGGAATGTTATGATCTCATCATGGATAGATATGGTCTTCCTTGTTTTTGCATTTGATTAGAAACGCATTCCCATCCTAGGGCGTCATCTAACTGCCGCTTTTGACCATGCGTCTAAATCCGACGCACATGGCAACCTTTAGTGTCTGTTAGATGACGCTCATCCTAGGGCGTCATCTAACTGACGCTTTTGACTATGCGTCTAAATCCGATGCACATGGCAACCTTTAGTGTCAGTTAGATGACGCTCAACTGACGCTTTTGACTATGTTTCTAAATCGGACGCACATGGCAACCTTTAGCGTCATTTAGATGGCGCTCATCCTAGGGTGTCATCTAACTGACACTTTTGACCATGCGTCTAAATCCGACGCACATGGCAACCTTTAGCGTCAATTAGATGGCGATCATCCTATGGCGTCATCTGACGCTTTTGACCATGCGTCTAAATCCGACGCACATGGCAACCTTTAGCATCAGTTAGATGACGCGTGTAGGTTTAGGTCTGGGGTAGGGTTAGGGTTAGACCACTAGGAGGTGCATCTCATATTGACGCTAAAGGGTGACAAAAGCGTCAGTTAGATGACGCCTTGCAATTAAAATGGGCTGTGATTAGGTGTTAACGCTTGCTGATAGTGGTTTCCTGAAATACTGCACTTGTGTTGCGCTGGGATCTCTCTGATCGGATTGTTCTCTGACTCTTGATTTGCTTTTAGATATTTTTAGAAAATGTGAATCCATTTAAACTTCACATAAAAGTCATTGTGAATCTCATTGTGAATGTTTTAGTATATCCATAACAATCATTCCATTCAGTTAACAGCAGTAAGGATGGAAATGTGATGCAATTTCATAGAATCCTTGGAATGTGCTTAATTATCCCTCTCCCAGATGTGTGTTTTCTCAAGCAATGAACTGGTGGTTGAGGACAGGCTATTGCATTTTGCAAAACAAGTACGCCACAGGGCGATTCATGGTTTGGCATTACTTTATTCCCAAGAAATCAGCTCTCATCCTACAGCCCTGTAATGCAGATACAGATAGCATCTGTTTTAAGAGCTTTGGAGCTCAGCCTCATGTCAGAGTAAACATATTGTGTGCTGATGAATCTAGTGCTCCACAGCATCAGCTTACAGTTATTACAGTTTAGATGGAAGATAATAAATTAGCAATAAGGAATTATGCACCGACTGTGCATGCATATAATGTACTGAGACAATTCAAACCCCTCTGCAGAACACATGTTTACGGCTTCAATTTTGACATTGAGCTTCAAATCCAAAAGAGCAACAATCCAAGGACAATCTTTTCTGAATCATATGACTTCTTTGATTTTGGCTGCATCCCATATTGCATACTTCTACAAAATTGAAGAGGTTGCCTAGCCTTTCAATCCATGAGTTGGAACTGGCCCCACTCCACATGAAGGTGAATTGTAAATCTGAATTAGAATGACAGATGAATCATTTGCAATTCAAGGAAATTGCACACATAATACATTCTTTGAAAATAAGTGTTCTTCTACCCCAGTCCACAAAAGTTAATTTATTAAATATAATGTAATATATGAACTTCATACAAAATTCAATATATATCAAATCTATCCATCCATCCATCCTTGAAAATATTCAGACTTCCAGAGTTTTTTTATTAATTATTTTTAAGATTAAGATTTGTCATTCAAATGTTGCTTTTCCAGATAAAAATTACACTAGTTTTTTCCCCGTTTTGGTACTATTTTCACAAGAAAGGTGTAAAATTTCAAAACTCTTTGTACAAAAATCCAAACTGATCCCACTTCTTTCAAAACCTGATCTAATTGCTTATATTATTCAGTTATACACAAAATGATTGTTCATTTTAATGAGAACATTTGGTTTAATCACCAAAAACACAACAGTATGATCTTCTTTCAACTTAGTACCTTTAACAATCAATTCATTTCAGAGCAAAGAATGCAAGATAAACGTTTCAAATCACCCTTGTTGCTGAAATAATTACAGTAACACAGGCAACAGATGCCACATTAGAAATTACACTTACGTAACATAAAATCCATAATGTTTATATCTATTCAGTGTGTTATCAAAAGGTGTGATGAAGCAATGACACGGCCATTAGGTTCTGTGCTAAAACAGAGTTTCCCGTCAATACAACAAATGTTCTCCCAGAGCCATATGACCGAATCTATACTGTAGTTGACCTTACAGTAATGTGGTACTCTCTACCATGGCAATCTGTTTACAGTATCATATTATACATAGTGCAATGCAAAATGCTGCATTTGACACCATCTGTCTCCCTTCTTCTGTCTCCCATCTCTCTAAACATAGTGGTTATAATCTGATATAAATTGCTTGTAATGTAAAAAGAAATGATTACATTTGGTCATCCGTATGGGAAATTGCAAACAAAGTAGAAACTTTATCTATTGGATCTGTATCTATATAAATCTATAGATATATCAAAAGATTTATTGACTAATCATTAAGATCAGTTTAATAATTAATAATTAATTAACATTTGCCTATTAATTATTAAACTGATCTTAATGAAATGTATTAAAGGAGCAAGATTGTGGTCAAAATTGGTACTGCAATTACTTTCAAGTTACTGTAGAGCTGGGAACCCGAATGCCGCAACACTACTGACTCCGTGATTGGTTGATCGGTAGAGGGTGGCGCATCACAACAAAACACAACATGACAACATCAACATCAGTTGACGGCTGCAACTGCACTTTTTAAATGACAATATCCTGGCCGGACTACTGTTGTCAGTAATATAAGTGTTTGAAATGAACATGATGTCTTAATATCTAGTGACATATCAGGGAAAATCTGATTAACTGAAATAAATTGCTTCCATACAGTAGCAGCTCCTTTAAAATGAACGAAAAAGAGATGAAAATCAAAAAGATTGATAGATCAATTCAGATTCAATTCGAATCCAAGAAGTAAACCGGAATTTAAAAAACATTTTGAATGGTGCACAACCCTGGCTTTTAGGAGCTAAAATTGCATTGTTTTAAGATTCAAAGCAAGGCTATATTTCTAAGCTTGTTGCATCACCTCATGAATATGTATGCCTGAATATTCCTGAAAAACGCTCATGTCCTGATTAATGACAGGCGATCTTTATCTATCCCAGCTTACACAGGAAACATAAGAAGACAGAGTGCATTTAATCCAATCAGATAGCCACTCTTACATCTCTAGATACAACTCACAGAAGTCTCAACACTTAACCTTAATCGAATAGGTCAAGTTTCTCTTGCTTGTACACAATCTCTGCACAAACCCCTTGACACGAGATGACTTTCTAGAGTGCACAAAAAGGTTCCTGTAATGCCAGCAAAAGAGAGAGAAAACACACCCTCGGCACCCACTTCAGTTTTTTTGGAGTACACTCTCAATTGTATCACTTTCTAACATACAGATAAGCTCTCGTACCAGAGAGAATCTTTTTTTTTTTCAATCTTTGGGAAACTACATTTCCCAGGAGTCAGTGGAGGGTTTTAGCGATCGTAGACAGGAAATATTGTCCTTTCTCTGACTTTGTGCGCCTCACTCAGGGGTTCCGTTATGCAAACGACGCCAAGACAAGGGTGACTTTCATTTCCCTCTCTCTCCTTCTGTTTGCAGGTGTATTTCACATCCAGAGCCACACATAATCTCAGCACACCTGCAGATCTCACGCATGTGTATAAAAACCCTGAACAGCCGTATACTGATTACACCGATCTTTATCCAAGTCTACATTTGAAACAGGACAGCCACTCTGGTGCTGGGCCAGGAGAGCCAATTCACATTCATTACGTGCCTCGGAGCATAGCTGCCGTCTCTAGATTCGTTTTTTCGGTTTTCGCATGCAACGGCTTTGATTGGAAAGGACTAAAGGCACTCAGGGATTCTGTTCTGAGAATCTTTGCAAATATTGGACTAAAACAACATTATATCATCTTTCTCTCAACTAATTTGACATTATGGTCATTAAGTCAGCCACCACATCCAAACATATGAATTTGTTTTCTTCCGCTCATTATCTATTCATCTTTAACACCAACCAACTAAACGATCAGCAGGGGGAATGTGGCAAAAAATGCTAATGGCCACATGATTGAAAAACAAGAAAACACTTTTTGTGCATTATAGTCTACTGTAAAACCCATCACACAGTCAAACACATTTGTGTCCTCATTCCACTATATTAAAGTTATGAGTTATGTTCACCCATTAACATTTGCACATTTGGTAAAAATTTGTATACAAATAAACACACTGCATTCAAGGCATACATTCTTGCTGTTTCCCTACTTTTTGAGCTATGTGAACTCATATAAAAACGTTTTATACAATGTTTACAAGCAACACAAACATGATATCATTTTGACCTTGCCGACATAAATAGATCTAGAGAATCAGAAGTGTTCACTGTAATTGCTTGGGAGCTTCAATGGAATTAAAAACAAGTGCTCCCAGGAATTGCATAAAGCTACAGTCAAATTGGAGCATGATATATTTAATGTCTTGCCATTTTGTGCAATACGACGCAGATGGTCAGTGAGCGGCTATAGGTATGCAGTCTGTCCATATGTTGAATAACATGGCTTTTGCTGAGCTGCCAACCATGAACACATTTTATGTGAAAGCTTTTCTACATCTGTGATGCCTCATTGCCCTCTAAGATACCTAATTTTGGCCAAATTCAATATTTCTCAGAGAAGAATGGAGTTCCTTGAGTTGAGATGCTACATTCAGAGATGGAAGGGAAAAAAAACTGCATAAGGTCTTGGAACAGAGCTTAAAACAGACAAAGCACTTTAATGAACATTTTGAATCAATATCTTTACATTTAAAAGGCACTGTTCTCTAAAATCAGTTTGTTTTAACGCTAGTGTGTTCATCGTAATGGAACATTGTTTAAGAATAATCACTTTGGCACATCCAGCTGTATCAACAGCCCTCTTATACAGGGACCTTTGCAATAGTAGGATATATTTGTCTCTACAAATGGAAACACAAGAGAACAATAACAGCCACAGCCGCCAAGACAGAAAGAACAATCGGCCTCTCTTTGAAATTAAACAAGTAAATCAAGTGAGAAAAAAATTCACTTTTGAGTAATTAAAAAACGTTGTTGTTTTTTTTTCCTATAAACCACTTTAAAAAAAAAAATCCAAAAAATATGACTTATAAAATGTGTAGTTTCTCCACATACAGGGCTCTCCGGTGTGTTGTAAGAGAAGAGCCGTCAGGGGTTAAGATGTGCAAAGTGTGCAAATAATTTGTGGCCTGTCGTCTGACTAATCAGTTTTTTAGTGATCCATTACTCTGCATTATTTATGCAAAGTAGCTATTCTGTTCAGGACCATTTATATTGAACATTACTCTAAAGATCTCTTAGAGGAATTCGATTACACAACACACACACACACTCACATAATGCCACTTTAATCCTGACATGCTTTCACAAACATGCACATATGTCAGCATCACTGAGGTTTTCCACTGCAAGACTGCATAAATCACTCAGCCCAAATGTGCACTAGAAACACAAATAGCCATCAAAATGTCTCAGGTCAATGGAGGGACACAACAACATGCTTCAACACACCGCCAGCAGCATTGCAACAACCAAAAAAAGGCTCATTTTCCCTTGCAGTGTCTCTTTTGATGAATCTGTGATGCACAGTTGTTAAGCCCTATGAAATGAGCCCCAGAGCTGTGCTGTCCTCTTTAAAATGACCTTTCAGAATTGATCAAGCAGGTTATAGAGGATATCCAGATGCTTCCACCACATGTTGAGCCGCTCGCAAACATGTCACAGAGGATGTAGCACACATATCGGAGGCTACGGGTGATCTGTCCTACAAGTCACACACGCACATCAGAGACCACATAAGCAACGCAAGCACACACGCTCACACAGACATCAGAGACCAGAGGTTAAAACTCCACGAACACATGCACAGTTCAGGGACCATGAGCGATGAACTGGATATATCCCTCACACACATAGAGACCAAAGTGAAAAGTTGTCTCTCTCACACACAGCCAAATTCAAATATGTAGCCAATACATCAGAGAACATGACTGGACATCTGAACACTCTTTCACACACACTTACAGCCTAATCAAGAAACTCTGAGTGACCTATATCATGATAACCATGCTAATCTTGCTTCAAAAACACCAGTCTCATGCTACCTAATAAGAGACACACATTTCATGGGCAGCCATTGTAAGTCCACGAGACCGAGAGTGCATATATTATGAAGTATGCCATTTGGCACAGGGCCTATGACATTGCTACTAGTGATGTAGTACTCGAGATCGATTTCTCGTATCTCGGACTCGTCTCAGACTTGTTCCTTCAAAGACTCATCCTTGACTCGGTCTCGACCCTTCAAACACTTGGTCTTGACTCAGTCTTGACCCTTCAAAGACTTGGTTTTGACTCGGTCTCGGATCACAGTGGGAGGAGAAGGGCTCATAATTTTAAGACCGAGTTCTCGAGATTTTTTTTCCAGCGCATTTTTTTAAATGTTTTTATGAGTGCCGGCAAGATGAGCAACGAGTCAAAGACTCAGTCTTGACTCGGACTCAAATGTGTTTGAAAACCAATGGACTCGGTCTTGACTCAGACTTGACCCTTCAAAGACTCGGTCTTGACTCAGACTCGACCCTTCAAAGACTCGACTCGACTGTATTTAAAAACCAACAGACTCGGTCTTGACTCGGACTCGACCCTTCAAAGACTCAGTCTTGACTCGGACTCGACTGTATTTGAAAACCAACGGACTCGGTCTTGACTCGGACTCGACCCTTCAAAGACTCGGTCTTGACTCGGACTCAAATGTATTTGAAAAAAAACGGACTCGGTCTTGACTCGGACTTGACCCTTCAAAGACTCGGTCTTGACTCGGACTCGACTGTATTTGAAAACCAACGGTCTCGGTCTTGACTCGGACTCAAATGTATTTGAAAACCAACGGACTCGGTCTTGACTCGGACTTGACCCTTCAAAGACTCGGTCTTGACTCGGACTCGACCCTTCAAAGACTCGGTCTTGACTCGGACTCAACCCTTCAAAGACTCGGTCTCGACCCGGACTCGACCTTTCAAAGACTCGGTCTTGACTCGGACTCGACTGAATTTGAAAACCAACGGACTCGGTCTCGACTCGGACTTGACCCTTTAAAGACTCGGTCTTGACTCGATCTCGGCATAGGCGGTCTCGTCCCCATCACTAGCAATTTCCGTATTTGCTCTACAGCGTAGCATATCTATTCTGCCAAGACCGAAAGAATTAACATTGTCACACCCATTACCATGCCAGAACTGTATTAATTTCTAAAAATTCAATAATAAAAAGTTTTCTTTTTACATTGTATTGAAATTTCTTGAATTTTATTGCATTCAACATAACTGGACAATCATTCACTCACACACTATGCACCTAAAATTGTGAATTTCATCAACCATCTTAGACCAATATGTCTTCAAAATGAACAGCCACAGTCTTTCTTGCTATAATATTATCTAAACACATGGACAAGTCTAAAGCTTGCTTTGCACTCATTCATTTGTCTCCGATTACTAGTTTTGTCCTCACTCACAGATTCTCACTTCCCCCTCTCTTTTTCACTTTTGTAGCACCTACCCAGGCCCTTGATGAAGTTCACCATGCTGGTTTTATTCCAGCACATTGCTGTGCTATCCATAGTGGGGGAGTAGTATATTTGTTCCAGTTTTCCAAACCTCACACGTCCTTATCAATCATTCCAGTGATGGCGGGACCTTCTCCGGTGTGCCACCTGCCCCACTGCAACGTCCCAGTGCGAGTTGAAACAAGTCAGACAATTGTGTGATAACAAATCCAGTTCTTCTGAAGGCTCTCTATTGCAGTGTAAACGTCCACTGCCTCTCGAGACTGAAGGTCAGCCTGGAATTTTTAGCTGAGGTCTGGGCAAGTGTGCAGGACTGACATGTTACAGTGGCATAGTTGCAGGGCTATATTTATCCCTGTGTACACACTATACGTCCTGATCTCCCCTCTGCCACTAACCAACAGTGTAAACATCATTTGATTGGGCACACACAGACTCACTCACTAACTCTCACTCCCTTGTCTGCTCGCTCGTACATAAAAACACAGACGGCGTAAAGCAAGATAAACTATCTGAATTCCACTGACTGACTCCATTACACAATCTTGCCTAGGGGAAACAGTCATGGGCAGCAAATGGGATGCCAACAAGGCTTGCAAAATTCAATAACAAATATTGTAAACAAAATGCAAACAGAACTCATGCCATCAAATGTCAATAAATAAAGATTCAATAAACAAACTACAATTCCATGACGCTGACGTAATCAAATATTAATGACAGTATACTGTAATATAAAACCATTACTTTTTAGTCATTTAATATTATACGAGTATGCATACACATACTACTGTTTAAACGTTTGGGGGTTGGTGAGATCAGCATTTATTAGAAAATACAGTATTATTACAATTGAATATAATGGTTTTCTATTTTAATATATTTTCAAAATAACATTTACATTTTCCTGTAATTGCAAAGCTGGATTTCTTTTGGTGTCGTTTTGTTTGTTCAAGAAACATTTCTTATTATCATCCATGATAAAAAACAGTTGTGCTTCTTTTCTTTTGAGGAAACAGTGATACATTTCTTTTTTCAGGATTCTTTTGATAAAGTAAAAAACAGCACTTATTTAAAACAAAAATCTGCTGTGACATTATAAATGTCTTTATAGTCACTTTTAACAAACTTAAGTAATTTTAGTGAAATTTGAGTAAAATATCAAATAAATCAATCAGGACGAAAGTGCTCAGCAACATTAAATATGAAGTTTAGACTAGGTCGTTGCAGAGCGCTTTTGTCCTGATTGTTTGCCATGATTCCCTCACTTGGTTAGTGTTGCATTACCTGAAAAAAAAGATTAAATTGTGCTGACATGACTTCAACATAAGTGACAAGTCTATCTTGGAATGAAAGATTCATTCAGAGTCATTAAAAAGAAAATTCTTAGGAGTAAATGAATGCGATTCCATCAGGTTAGGGAGACTGTCATAATAAGTGAAACCAACTAGCAACAGAATACCCTAGCAACCCCCTAGCAACTCCCTAGTAAGTATTTTAACACCTATAAAAACTGGTCAGCAATGCTCTCTGGCGAACACCCAGGCATTATGGCGTCATTTTCTTTAGAAAACTATTTTTTGACAGAAGTGGTAAACGGGTCACTCTGTGCTCCAGTGCCAGTCTAGATGATTACGGCAGCCTGATGCATTACATGTGATTCTGCAAACAAAAGATGAGCTCAGACAGAGCATTACATCAGCGTTCTGCAGAGGAGCCTCTGAGCATTGAGCTGCTCCCAACAGGGACAATATAAGACATAGAACAACGCCTCTCTATTTCACAAACACTCACTCACACATTGACATGCGACATATACATAAACACAAATACAGTACCCAGACATATGTTGGACCTCTTTTTTTTCTCCGTCTAAAACAAATCCTGTTGTGTTTTCCCAACATTTTTCATGCTCAGGGATGGACAACAAGCATGGAAAAAACATCTAACAAAATGCCCCTCTGATGTAAAAATATGTGAGCTTTTTACATCCATAGACCCCAACTGTGTACAAAAGATCCCTGGGGACAACTGACATAACTGTAATTGGGACCTATAAAGCCTCATTCATTTTCAGATGGTTATCAGGCTGTTAGCATGCAAAGCCCACTCATATCCCACTGGTTACTTTCATTTCAACGAACAGAGAAGAGTTCTCAACGAGAAGTGATGTGGAATCTGTAGCTGAAACTCAAAGACTACGCTCACACTGTAGGTCCAAGTCGGATTGTGTATCTGATTGGAATCAGATCTAAAATATTTGACTGCCCACATTGTGTATCGGACAGGTACTTTAGTTTGTGGTGTAAATGCAGTAAGCAAGCGGTCTGGGGCAAAAAAAAAGTTCCTATGAAAAAAGTTCCTGGGACAAATAGTTCCTGGTAATTAATACAATGAAGAAGATTGATTTAATCATCAAAAACCAGAATATTATGTTATCTGAACCACATAAATTATTTAAGTGGAACTGACAAAAGAAAAAAAAAAGTTGTGATTACAAATCATGAGCATATCTTTTTACAGTGTCATGTTAACAAACAAGACATTTTTGTAAATTGTTACCAGACTAAAGCCCTTCAAAGAATAGAAGACAAAAAAATGACATCCAGAGGTCACATCAGTCGCCCGTGGGCATCCACACCTAGAGTATACTATAACCCGAAGAAACAGGATCAGGTTTTTTAAAGTTGCCCGAACACACTGTCCCGATTGAAGAGAGTTGGCTATCCCAGTGTCTTATAGAAAGGTCAGGATTACAAACAGAAAAACTGAAAGATGAGATACTGTTCGCAGATATTTGAGCTTCGTGCTGATTATGACAGCTAAATAACAAGGACATTTTTCCTGGATTTAGCCATTAGGCCTAAGGACACTCGCAGCTCTAAACCTCTGAGCCAGAGCTAAAAATATATTTGGTACACTGTGCAGAGCACATTTGATTTAGTGATTAGAACGATTCACCCATTTCCTCTGGGGCAGAGAGGGAGAATATGATTTGGTCTAAATTGTTATTTCTATTCACGTTTGATATCACTCTGGCTTAAAGAAGATGTTTCGTAATTCGTAGAAAATATATTCGCTTCTAAACGACAAAAAAATCCTGTAAAAACAACATATAAAACATACAAATGTATGAGGAAAATGCATATATATATATATATATATAGAGAGAGAGAGAGAGAGAGAGAGAGAGAGAGAGTATTTCATTTTAATATCCAATTCGAAAGATTTTCATTTAACTTTTTTAACATTTCTAAACAAATACTTGTTATTGTTTACACACCAACAATAAAAAAAGTTTAAGCTATTAAAAGTAAATCAACATTGATTTCTAAAGGAGACACTGCCACTGCTTCTGCAAGCTGATTGGCAGAGGGCTGACCAGCCCTCACAGCTGATTGGTCGGTTAGGCTGGTGAGAACAGGCACCTGACATACACTGCTCTTGGGAGCATACTCTGTACAACACCACAACAGGAATTACTAAGCAAAATAGACAATAAATGTCAGCCAAACTGAAAATTCAAACTCAAGTCATTCCAAACCTGTGTGTCTTTCCTACTTCTGCTAAACACACACACAGAAATATGTTTTTTGAAAAATGTCTCTGTGCTTTTTGTCCATACAATAAAAAACAATTGGGTTTGGATGCCAATATTCTTCAAAATATCTTCTTTTGTGTTCCACGAAAGAAATTAATTCATAAAGTTTAGAACAACATAAGGGTTTTGCATGAGCTATCCCTCATTCATTTGATCACACACACAAAGTAAACTAGAGATAGCAGTGCATGCCATAAAATCTATATTATGCTGGTCCCTATGCGCACTAAATAAACGAGGACAACAACACCAGAGCATGTGTACCAGAGCAACAAACTCGCATGCAAACTAAATCAGGATCCATCCCGCAGCTCTGAGCGCCAAGATACTCACTGCTGCTCCAGGACTTCAGAAGGGACTTGATGCTGATCTCAAAGAAACCCGAATCCTGCTGGCTGGCCATATCTGCCGGCCGATGAGTTGGTGAAGTCAGTCCGAGGATGCTGCAGTCCTTTACATTTCCAGAACACGCAGGTGGAATCCACTGCTATGGGAGAGTGATGCTTCCACCAGAGACTGAGCCAGAACAGAGCGCCACAGATCCGCTAAGCTCTCCCCCTCCTCCTCGTCCTCCTCCTCTCAAACCCACCCTCCCTCTCTCTCTCACTCTCTCTAGACAGGTTCACTTTAAATAACCCAATGTCGGAGGCAGTGAGCAGTGCAGGGAGAGCGGGGAGAAATCCTCTTAGCCCCGCGTGGTTAATTATAACCTCTGTTTGTTTGCATCCCAAGAGAGAGAGAGAGAGACTCTCCTGACTGTTGTCTTCAGCTTGAGTGTGTGAGAATAGCCATGAAAGAGACATCTAGTAGGTCAGTATCCCGATGTGCAGGGGAAAAGATGATACGCCACAAATGGTTTTTTTTTTTTGTTCTACTACTGTGGTACCTGCGTGTGTTCCAAATAGCAATAGTAGCACTTAGCAGCCATCGATGCCTCTGGATAAAAGAACATCAAAGACAAAATCTAAAGCCGGCCTATTTTCCAAATAATACTGCAATGGTCTTCAACATATTGGAGAATTAAAACACTTAGGCCTTATAACGATTAAAAATGTCTGAAAGTCATTGCATTAGAAAATATGAAACCAAGTAGTATCTGATTCTGCAAACAAATGATGAGCTTCACATCACTTTTACTTTTAACAAACTGGTCATTGGCTGATTTTTAAAGGAATAGTCTGCTCAAAAATAGCAGAATAGAAAAAAAATTCTCTTCAGCTGAGGAAAGAAAGTCATATTGATCTTGGATGGCCTTGGGATGAGTAAATAATCAAGACATTTTCATTTTTAGGTGAACTCTTCCATTAAAGAATGCCTGAAGACTGTTTATCTCAAGATAAAGGTGTTCGTGTCATTAACTAAAGAAATTAATACTTTTATTCAGCAAGGGCACATTACATTTTATAAAAAGTGCCAGTAAAAACTTTTAGATTGGTCCAAACATTTTTTCTTAAATCATTATATTTATGAATGTTTTAGAAACTTCAGAAACATTTTAAGAAACTTCTTTCAAAAGCATTTAAACGTTTGAATACCAATTTATCTTTTTTTGAAACCAGACAAATGATGTGGATGTGTATGTGTGAATGAAATTGCACTTTTCTTTAAATAAATGTCACTTGGTTTGTTATTTTGTAATATAGATAGAACACATTCATTCATTTTTATTTATGGCTTAAGAGTTGTAATACTTTTTGGGGACACTGTTAATTCCAAAGTCTTGTCTACTCTTTGTGTGGCACCCATGACCTGACATCCTTGCCTTTGAGTATTGGTTTTGAACCAGTATACTATAAAGTCCTCATTCATCACAAGTGTCAGTCAAGTATGAAGAAAAGGGCTGAAAAGAGACAAATGCAGGGCAGCCAGAACAATAATGTCAGCGCATTTCTGCATGCTTTTTTCTTAATTTCTTTGCTGAGAAACAAAGTGCAAAGCTCACAAGAAGTAAGCAAAGGTCAAACGCAGCACCAGTGCAACCAATGCAGCGGTGAACAAGTTTGTGACATTTGTCAAAATGCACTTTAACCACAAGTGATATCAGCATGGTACGAATTACTCTACCTGTCTAAAATACGAAACATAAACAGAACATTTCAGATTCAGCAGAGCTTTGGATGTTACACAGCTGATTTGCTGGCAAGCGAAGCACGTCCTGAGCCTGAGTCACTCCATAATCCCATCATGCCCCACTCTATCCCTCCGATGTCAAGAACTTGCCCTAAATTACATAATGCTCACACTCTATTCATCAGGCCAGTTCAGAGTCGCTCATTTGTGTTCTGTAGGAAAAGAGCCTATTTATTCATATAATATAACCTATCTGAGTGGAAGCCACTGAATTTAATAGCAGCAGTGTCTACTTATATCCCTCCAATTCAAACAATTGTAGATATAATAAGATAGAGCATGTTTAAGATGTACAGATGCTTGATGAGTCAGTTTTAGCACATGCTTGTTTATATTTTCATATGCAAATACCCTAGACAGTCCAGTAAGCTATGTCAGCTTTTATTCTGACTAGTTCACAACTAGGATTTGCCTACAGGGAAAAATGGATTCAGTGCTTCCCTGTTTTTGTTTATCTTTCAAACATTAAAACATTGCTACAGCGGATGGTTAGAGAGATAACATTATGGCAGTTCAACAACCATTTATTTCAAATGTAAACTCAAAATATATACTTATCCCAGTAACATAATCGGACACGGCAACATCATGAGATTGGAGCTGCATGGCACAGCGAGGGGCTCTCAGACATATTATTACATAATGTCCAGGCTGAACTATCTCTCAACCTTTCAACCAGACCATTAACACCCCACTGTGCAAATGGAGTGCTGAAAAACGACCAAAAAGCTAAAGGGCACAAGCCGGAAACCATTGTATTGGAAAATAGCTCAGGTCAATCACTCAAACCGCCCTCAAGTGAAGCCTATCAAGCGATCAAATAAAATAAAGTAATTGATTAGTAACTGATTGTATCTGATTTTTGGCACAAAAAAAAATCCTTTTTCTCATCACAGGCATTCATTGGCAGGTCTTTTCTTTCGGACAGAGTAAATATTTAGTCTTAAGCCTTCAGGGGGAGTATGAGCAGATTGTTCGGCAGGTTGAGTCCCATTAAGAGCCTATTAAAAGCATTTTCAAGCTCTGATGAAGTGATGGAATGTGAGGCATGTCTCACCGATGCAGGCGTCACTGTGGATATCAGTACCAGCTCTGCACTCCTCTTTACTTTTCCTCCCTGTGCTGTTTTTTTCTCTCTCTCTCTCCACCCTCAGGCCCCTCTTTCTCCTCTTACCTTATCCTCCTTTTCAGACTACTTCAAGGAAATCAAGGCTCAAGTAACATTTTCAGTGTCTCTCCTCAATCTAAGCGGGCTCTGTGTGTCCTGTCATTGACATCCAACTGTTTATCACATTAAACGCACATTAAACAATCAGGATAGGTACTCTGGGGTCCGAAATGTCTGATAGGTTTTTGGAATTACAAAGATATGACCAGCATAATAATTTGAGTTAAAAGTTAAAATTAACGTTTTCAGAATGCCTTAGTATTTAGTTGATGCCACTCTACTGAACTTTCTACCGTAATTGTTTAAAAATCCTGAAATGTATCAATGCACTGTATAAGTAATCAGTTGACTTTAAAAAAAAAATGTGCGGAAACCCACTGCCTTAAAATTATTACATAAATAAACTTCATATTTGAAAATAAATCAGTTCACTTTAGGGATACTTCAGGATTTAGCGGAATTAGTAGAAATCCACTGAGACGAGAGATTTATGTTTTTTTTTTTTTGTCAGGAAAAAATCCTCCAATGATGCAAAAATCGTCATTTTGCATCATCGGACGATTTTTGGGCCAGAGGCTAAAGACTACAGGCCAGTAGTAGGTGCTATCCCGCATGTTCTCAACCCACCCATAGAGGGTGTGATCTCACTCACAGAATGAACACATTGTGTCAGCCATCTTTTTTGGAAGCTAATCTAGCAGGCTAGTAAGGGTTACCATCCTCTTTTTCCTGGACATGGCCGTCGATTCAGCTTTTGCTGGCATTCAGCTTTTTCACCATTCATTGCTTACATGCACACCTTTTGTTTCAGTCTGAATTGATTCCGATTGGTGAATATGAATGTAGTGTTTACATGAACACTAAACATAAGAAAATTCCCGCTCCTCCGTGGGAGACACAAGACCGGTGCGTCTCACAGGTGTCGCCCATCGGTAATCACGCCACCGGCCTCGCGTCGTTCTCCCGCGGCCCTCACTCGTCCTGCTCGATCGCCACAGTAAACATAATGAATGGTGACTTTAGAACGTAAAAGCCGAATCCCGGACATTTTGGGCGATCTCGAAACACATTTTCGGGCAGACTCATCAAGGAGACTCACTAGTAGCCTA
>JAOTRC010000039.1:22649872-22661313 GCA_027497675.1 Cyprinella lutrensis
GGTGGAGGGGGAGGGGTGGGTATTTTAATACGATTTGGCCGTACCATTTGGATAACAGGGCTAGACCATACTGCCTGAGATAGATTATTATTATTATTATTCTTACTGCTGTTATTGATAACATTGTGTATGTCAGAAGTAAACAGACTGTTATTTATTTGTTTGAGCATTAGATAAAACAATAAATAACGATATTGAGTGGACCTACATTAATAATAATTAGCCTAAAATTGATTGTTGGTTTATCTTAAAAAAAAGTAAGTTGCATTACAATTTTGAGTTCATTGTACTTAAATTTGAGTTGATGTTTAATCAACAGAAACTCAAAATATGATGTTATCTGAACCACATTAATTATCCCGGTTGATTTGACAAAAGAACAAAGTTGTGATAGCCTAACAAATCATGAAAATATTTTACAGTGCAGCCGATCATGTAGGCCTATGCAAATTTGTTTGTGATCTAAATAGTCACCTTTTTTTTTTTTTTTTTTTACATTTTTAGTGTCTTTAGTATAAAATGTGAATTGTAAAAATATTAGAAATTATTTGTAGATAGGCCTATGCAAACAATGCATTAAAAAGTTAGCTTTAGCCTACCTAAAAAAATACTGAGTCTATTTGAACATCAACAACGGCGTTGTTGGTTAGTCCTCAGAAAGCGCACTAGCCTACTGTACAATCTATCAAAGAACCTATAAACAAGTAGAAAATGAATGAATGAATGAATGAATGAATGAATGAATGAATGAATGAATGGCTGTCCCAAATAGTTAATCAAAAGAAAGTAGGCCTATGTCTGATTTATTGGATGATTACTAAAACTGTAAAAAAAAAAAATACAGTTGTTATTAAAATAATGTCATAATAAATCTGTGTGTGTGTGTGTGTGTGTTTGTCTTTTATTTCGGGGTGGAATGTTTTCGTGAGGATGTTTCCCTAGTCTGGTGGCGGCGCGAGGTGTGGTCTTGTGAATAGAGTCCTCGCGCGCGCGAGCCGGGCTCTGGAGACCCCTCCGGCTGCTCGGGAGGCCCGCGCGAGAGGTTAGGATGGGAGGAGGAGGGGAGGGCGTTGCGACTCGCGAGAGGATTTAAGGATTAGTTCTGCACGCGGATTACTCGCTGTGCGGTGTGGGGGACGCACGGGGTTAAACATGGACGACTGCACGAGAGGCAGATACCCCGAGAGAGCAACGACTCGGTCACCGTGGCGGTGGATCGAGCAGCCAACCGGAGCCTCGGGGCGGGACACTTCCGGCCCAAATAACTATACTTGTGTTTAATGTCATCCCCAGCCCACAGTCTGTCGGCCTTTATTCATTTCACGGAGTGAATAAAGCATGACGCAGATTAGACAGTGAAAAGGTAATCTCTTTATGCGGTAAATAAAAGATAGGCCTACAGTGTATGTTTGTAGTGTTATCACCTTCCCAGTTTGTGCACGGACGTCAACACAGTCTTCATCACTGATACGGATGAGACAGTAGTTACATCTACCGGTCAGGAGACTGTACTGCGAGCATTTCGGCACAACGCCGGTAGTATATTCCCAGAAAGCGCAAGTTACATCATCCCACAATGAAATAGCTCAGGCTATCGGATCGTGAAGATAGTCTGTGAAGTGCCATACGGCGTACATTTTATAGTGTTTGGAGACAGAGCCCATGCCCATTTCATCATTTTATAGAGACGCTGACGTCATTCTCCGCAGAGCTGTGACAGTCCACGCGGTCGAGCGCGCTCGCCCGTGACCTGCGCAATCCTTTTTCTTCGACGTGCGACTGTCCAGAAGCACAGAAACCAACACCCTAGTTTCCGACCAACCCGGGAGTGCGAGGAAGACAGTCAGGAAGACAGGGATCATATGAGCAGAACGTCTCAATTATCAGTCTAATGACTTGCTGAACATCTAAAATCAAATACTGCATTAAAATGAGCCCTCGTCGCTCTCCCCCACTTGCTCAGATGAATTGCCTGTGGTGGAGAGAAGAAAGAAAAAGAGGTTGATGTACAAGGCAGTATGGGCCAAAATCACACATGAATTGCAAAATTGCGGAAAGAGTTTCAGCGCAGGGTGATGCTGGTGAAATTGAATCACATGAGAGGATGAAAATGAGCTATAAATGAATGACCGGGAAACTAGTGAACTTATACACCTTCCATTCAAATAAATGCATGACATAGTGAAGGAGGGTTTACTGAAAGAGGGTTTCCTGTAGTGTTTGATCAGGCAGTACAGAAGTGAGTACCTCTCTATTTCTATCCCATAATGACCAGGAAGAGCCAATCACACAGTTCGCTGGAAAATCAATAGGACACTGATGTCTCTCTCCATCTCTCTGGCAGGCTCTCATTCTCTCTCCACCTTTCTCTCTTTCTCTCCCCAGTGCAATGCAGGATAATTCTCTTCACGTTAGAGAGACTTTATTGCCAAGACCAAATACAAGATATTACAGCTGAACTGATTTGAGAGGGCAAAGGGGACATGAATGCATTACAAATGAAAAATTGAGATTTTTACTGTATTAGAAATGTTGGATAAAGGCTGACTGTAGTTACCAAGCAGTATCTCTCTCCTTCGTAAAACATTTTTCTTTTAAATGGAAATATATAACAAAGAAAGGCTTTTAAAATTGTAATTGTTGGAATGTGTATCGTAACAAAAAATACGTGTTATTGCGACGCATATAAAAGAGTGCATTCACAAAATTGTGACATGCATTGCTTCCTCTGCGATGAAGTGACGGATAAGCATCACAATACCTATTTATGCATTAAAAAAAAGCCATCATCCACTGATGGCGTCATCTCTGCCGGGACTCGAACCCGGAGCCTCTGGATTAGAAGTCCAGCGCGCTATTCCATTGCGCCACAGAGACTGAGCCACATGATGCAGCGTAAAGTGAGGTCATATTCTGCATCAGTACGGTATCCTGCAGCATCAGGACCAGTTATGTGCTCGTTCTATAATTGCGTCATGTCCCGCTAGGGGGCGCGCGCCTCTCTCTCGTATTGACGTCGTGCGTCTGCAGCGGACATCCGCCCTCAGCCCACAAAACCAAAATAATCGTGGTTGATTTTAATTAGTTCTAACAAAAGCAACGTTCAATAAAAATCCATATGGTCACTATGTCTTTCAGAATACTACCACAGCTCAACACTAATCTTTCACGAGCTGTGGGCTATTTCTCTGTGCGTTATTATGGAACAACAGAATAAACGGAATTCATAAGCGAAATTAATAACATAAGCTAAGCATGCACGAAAAGCGTCGGTTTACGCACCCTGACTATATGTATCATTATATTTAAATAGCAGGCTGATTATTTGTTTGTTGCAAAATTAGCCAAATTAAATCGCGTGCCCATCACTTAGGGTTCAAGCTTTGTTTCGTCAATGACAATGACAAATATATGATCCACTTGCTAGAATATATCGTTATATATATATATATATAATATATATAATTGGGTTGTATAGGCTTGCTACTGTGGTAAAAGGTAAACACTTAGGTGGGCTACTTTGTATTTAATTAAACATCTCGTCTCTCCACCGATAGAGTAGTTGAATCTGAACATTCTCATGAAGAGAAACATTTTCATTCCAATTTGGTAGCTCTTCTCAAAGTAAATATTGTCCCAAAAGCATTTTGCAGAGAATAGTGCTACCCAACCCACTGGATATAAAGGCAACAGTCAGTGTAAAGGAAAAGATCTGTAAGATACAATAATTATTGCCATAAGTTGTAAGGTAAGAGAACTGATCAATTGCATTTTCTGCACAAAAAAAAAAAAAAAAATAGAATGAGAGAGCAAGAATGCATTATTTCTATTGTTAAAACCTATAGCAATAATTTTAAAAAGTCACACTCACTATCCAGGTTTCTCACCAGTTTTTATAAATCAAATATAATATGAAATTTGGTAAAAGTGTTAAAATTCCTGTCAAACATTTAGCTAATATTTTATGGTGACATGATAACTGACTGTCCTAAAAATTCATTAAATTTTCAGAGGACCCCTGGGGTCCATAGACCTCAGTCTGAAAAGACCAAATAAACCGACCTGATGCATTGCTGAAACTGAACACAACTTGTCTACTCTTGACCACAAGTTAAAAGACATGCCTTCTAATTTTAGAAACAGATAAATAACTCTCCAGATTTAGTGTTTTAGAGGGAAATGGAAACGATGAGGATGAGTGAACATGTACTTTGGGACTACAGGGTGGAGTTTTTCAATAAACATTCAGTGTAGTGATTGCGTGTAGTCTGTAATCCAAACCAATCCTTTTTACGACATTACCATTTAAATGAAAAAGCCCACAGCCATCCTTGACATTATCATTCAGGTGAACAAGATTCGAGGAGAATAATTTACCCTGTGCAGCCAGCAACATTTGGGTTTATTTAAATTATTAACAAGATTCTAATCACGCTCTCTTATTATTGGTTACCATGAAACATTATAATTACCATCATCATGACACAAAAAGGCAGCGCATATAAATGTTTAATATGCATTATCTTAAAACATGGTATCATTTTAGATGCAAATGCTAGTGGAGAGAAACTTAATGTGGCTTCGTACGAGTCACAATGGGAGAAAATCACATAAATATATGAGAATCTGGAACTGCTATAGGAGCTTCAATTGTCCTCAGTCTAGAGGTTTTATTTGTTAAGGGCCTTTGTTACCCAAAGTGGTTTCTTTTATCCCAAAACTGAAGTGAAATCAAGCCCAGGTCAACATTTCTGGAAATACTGCAGTGACACAGTTAAACAAGGCAAATGGTTTAGGAAATGCTAAGATCATTAATGAATATTTTCATACTATTGCTGAAAAGGTTCATTGCAAATGCCAAGTTCCATGTGCCACTCCTTCAGCTGCAAGAGATTCAACATGAAGGAAAAAAAAAAACAACACTGAGGATTTTTTTGTGTAGATATATATTTTATATTAATGAATTTGGTCCTTGCAGACCACGTTTAGGACAGATAAACAAAATAACACCACTTTCTCTACTTCCACGTCTTCTTCATTTGTGTCTCATGTCGACGTATTTACATGGCAGCAAGACCAATTGACGCAAGAACAGTCAGAGCAATGACAACGTATCCAGAACGATAGACTTCAGGAATCTTAAAACCCTTCCCAACATCCCAGATCTAAAAGAAATAGACAAAAAAGAAAATATGATCGATACATTAGGACTTGTGAAAAAAGAATGAATTGCATTATTTGCTGAAAAAGAAATGACTTAATATTGGTTGAGAACAGTATCCAAAAAATGTCATTATTCTGGTAATGAGTAAATCATTGAATACACATTAAAAAATGTTTAAAAAATCTATTATGCTCACCAAGGCTGCATTTATTTTGATCAAAAATATAGAAAAAAAAAACAATAATACTGTGAAATATTATTACATTTTAAAATAACTATTTTCTATTTGAATAGATTTTAAAATGTAATTTATTCCTGTGATTCCAGTGTCACATGACCCTTCAGAAATCATTCTAATATGCTTATGTAGTGCTCAAAAACACATTTCTTATAATTATCAATGTTGAAAACAGCTCTGCTGCTTATGTTTACAGAAACCGTGACATTTTTTGCAGGATTTTTTGATGAATAGAACATTTAACTCGACAGTATTTATTCGCAAAAGCAAAATCCCTTTAAGATTATAAATGTCTTTACTGTCACTTTTGATCAATTCAATGCATCCTTGCTGAATGAAAGTATTAATTTCTTTCAAAGAAAATTCTCACTGACCCCAAACTTAAAGTCTTAATTTCACACTTGATCACATATTTGGTCACATCCACTGGTTACACTGTCATGAATCATTATCAGAGCCGGATCACTCTCATTATCAGAGAGTGTCTGTATACTTCATTCATTTATGTGTGTGTGTGTGTCTGTCATACCAGATGACGGACGCCATTGAAGGTGTGGAAAGCCACTGGGAAAGCCAGAGCAAATTTAGTGAAAGCAAGGAGCTGGGGCCCAAAGGACATGGAGTGAATCAGATCAAGGTAATACGGGTAACTCTCTGGTAAAACCAACGCGGCAAGTGCAAACGCAGAGATTCCTGAGACAAAAAGAGCAACAACATTTTTTAATATCAATATGCAATCATTTAATCATGACGCAAAATGATTCTTTAAAAGTCAGCAAGAACGATAATTATATTTGGCAGTGTATGATACGTTCCGTCATTCGTATCTCGAGCTTTTTAATGTTGGGTGGATTCTGATTGGCTGTCATGTTGCTATCGTTCACCAGCTTCTGAAAGTGATTCCATCTATTTCGTTCCTCTGTGTCTTTATCATTATAGCTGCGATGTGGACCTAGAATTAAAGGTTGTTCGCACCATAGATGATAACTATAATCATAACATTTTAATACTTGCTCTAATTCTTTGAGAATAGGGAATTCCACACCATAGCTATAATAACGACACAGAGGAACATGATATGGTCGGAATCACTTTTAGAGGGATTTTTTTTCCCAGCTGATGAGCGATTAAAACATTCACAGCCAATCAAAATCCACCCAACCTTAAAGAGCTCAAGCATTTAAAAAATCAAACGACATAGCATAAGTTGTGTGAAAGAAAGTGAAAGTGCCATGTGAAGGCCAAGTATGGTAAAACATGGACATTTTCTATTGAGAATCAAACCCGCAACCTTTGGGTTACAAGTTTGACTCTCTAACCATTCAGCCACGACTGCCCCTATAATGGTTATTGTTCTCGAGGCATCATCAAAAGCCAAGAATATAATCTAGCTACCTGAACTTAATCCCACGCCTGTTCCTCTGTGTGAGATTGACAACAACATGGGGACAGACCACCTGTAAACAACAAAGCCATTAAATGATCATCTTTTTAAGGATAGTTAGTTCATTTCATTCATTACTCATCACCACACTCTTTAAAACCAAAATCTTCAAACATACAATCCAGTGAATCGTATGATCCACACACACTCCAAGAAGCAGATGTGGTAACACTCACTGGTAGATGCTTAAATGTGGTGAAACAGGTCGGTTGAGTCGTGTGTTTTTTGTCCAAAACTTGTTCATTTCCTCTTTAGCTGAAGTTCCCATTGGAACAGCACTGGAAAACATAGTAGAAATGAGCTTTACAGCTTAAAGGAGAATTCTGGTGCAAAATGAACCTAGGGGTTAATAACACATACAGAGTCGACTGTTCTCTGGGATGTGTTTTCATGCTAATCGAATGTACCCAGTTTTAGCTCGAACCACTGATTTGCTTATAACGCTAGTATATAGGGCATAGAGTAAGTAAAAAGACAACACTAACAAGGCTCAAAATAGCCCCACACTAACACTAATTAGGGTCCCTACACGCAAAACAAAGCATTGAGAACTTTGTAAGTGTCCTGACTGTTTAATAAGAGGATAATTTATAAAGGCCGTTCACTTCACGTATACAGGCAGAAGCCATCTTTGGAAAACAGTCGACCAGTCAAACCACGAACGCCGTGCTAAGTGAGCTGGTCGATAGACTTACGTTTGTGAAATCTAATTAAAAATGGAAATGCATGAATTATATCTGTTTATTAAAATATTTGGGTGACAAACTACAAGGGAAGAGGGGGATCATACTTTCGATATTTTTACCAAAAACATAGCTCAAGCACTTTCATTCATTCCTTTATATTCGTCGGTTGAATAATCCGCCATCTCTTTAGTGTGTATCTTGTGGAAGCACCAAGTTTCTGTTGTGTTTAGTTCGTTAAAATTATTTTAATTTATTTATTTCTCTTATGCGCTCAGTGCTTTCTTCTGGAAACAACAGACCATATGAGATTCCAAGTCACCGCGTTCGTGGTTCGACTGTTCAAGACTGTTTTCCAAAGTTGGCTTCTCCCAGTATAAGCGAAGTGGACTGTCTTTATAAAGTATCTTCTTATTAAATGGTCTGTACACTTAAAAAGTTCTCAATACTTTGGTTTGCATGCAGGGACCCTCATTATGCTACCATGTTAATGTGGGGCTATTTTGAGCCTTGTTAGTGTTTTTAGCAAGCGATTTCTTTTCACTTACTCTATGCCCTACATACTAGCGTTATAAGCTAATCAGTGGTTCAAGCTAAAACTGGGTACATTCGATTAATATGAATTCTAAATTTGAAAATTTATAGGAAAACACAAAAATACTTACTGTCTGTAGAGAATGCCAAACTGTGACCGTGACGAACACAAACCCTGCCGGGCCACCATCCTTAAAAATAGAAAACCCCCATAAATTTCAGGCACAAGCATAAAACAAATTTAAGTACAAACACACATTTGCATACAGTTAAAGCGGCTGGGTATTCTGTACATTATAAAACAGGGGCTGCAATCAAAAACATCATGTTGGTAACTGTAATGCTGTAAACTCAACAACAGCACAAACCTGGCATATGGTTATACAATTCACCTAGGCATAACAATTCACACCTAATAAGGTTAATCTGATCAAACTCAGTAGCTAATCTACTAATGAAATGAATGTCACAATGTCTGATCCAATGCAGAATGATGGAACAGAACTGGAGATATGAACATGACAAATAATATGGCACACAACATACTACTCAAAGTTAAAAGGGATATCTATAAATGAAAATTCTGTCATCATTTACTCACTCTCAGGTTGTTCCAAACTTGTTTGATTTTTTGGGGGGTGAACTATCCTTTTAATGTTTAATTATCAAAATTGATTTGATGTACATAAGATTCTGGTGGCAAGGACCTTGCAGACATTATGAACAAAACCATCGTAATAAATTATTGCTATTGTTATGATTATTAACTAAAGGCTGAAAGAAAAGTACACGGACTGAGAATTAAATAAAAAAAACACAAAACTGTATAAGGTGCATAGGGTGACCAACAGTCTTGTTTTCCCAGTACATGTCCTGACCTGGCTGTCATGGACGTACTGGCTGTTTTTTTTTTTTTTTTTTTTTTTTGTAAAGTGATGAACATGTCATGGTTTTCAAAAAACTGCTGGGAAAGATCAGCTCTACAGCAAAATATAGATGGCCAAACAAAGGAGGATGAGAAAGAAAAACAGGATAGGAGGAAAAAAATTAAAGATAAAAATATAAGTGAGTTTGTGAGCTATTTTTGTGTTAAGTTAATTATATATTTATTATCCATTACTGAAGAGACATTATTTCCATCATTATTTTTGAAAACTGTCATAATAAAACACGTTGAGTAACCTCTGAGAAGCCTCTAGCTATACATGGCTATAAAGATTATATCAGAGCAAAGGACAGTACCGACAACCCAGTGTTGTTACATGTAAAATACGTAAACATCAGCAAACCCTCAATATCCCGACTGTCAAACTGACAGCCGATATGACAGCAAAAAAAACATCACAACAATTAATTTAATCTTAAACAAATGATAAAGCGAAACTGTCACAATTTTTAAAAATAACATGTTCGTACTGACCTTAGAAGCAACGCCATGTTTTTGAGCTTGAGTGTTCGGAGTCGGATGTGACGCAGACGGATGTTGCAAACGAGATCACAAGGAACACAAGCCACCGCCATTTTGGTAAGGTCAATATTACAACCCTATGCAAGGTCAGTGGTAACTAACATCCTATGGGTAACATTGCAGAGTCAGTTGGTTTTGGTTAGCCTATGTAAAATTGTAGTCTCGTTTATATGTACAGTCAGTTTAAATAATAATAGTCGACAGTAAAGTCATGTTTAACCATTTTTTTTTTTAAAATTTCATATTTATGTTCACGTTGCACAGTGAATTAAGTTAGAAAACAAAAGTCAAACATCAGAGATCCACCTTTTGTTGAATTTTATTTTTATGCTATATTTCTTACAAGTATTTAAATAGTAACATAGAATTAAAATGATAGTATTATTACAATACAGTTCTAATACATTTGCATTGCATTGGCACCAATGAGCTTGTTCATAAATTTAGTAGCCTACATTAAAATGTAAAATGTTTGAATCATGTGAGTAGCCGAGGTACTATATTTCACAGTTTCTTCAAGTGAAAACTTGAAGCAAATTAACTCTAAAAAAGCTCATAACCAGCCTTAAAGTTATAAATTCACAGCAAAACATCAATTCAGTAGAAATGCAATGATCTTGAACCCTAGCTGGCTATTAAATCATCAAATTATTGAGGTTAATGATACAGGATACATCATGTAAACAGATTATGCGAGTGCATGCTCACACCCGCATATGCACATACAGTCTAACATGATAAATGCCACATGATTGTCTGATTCTTCATTTGTCTCATTACCTTTCTTCATATCTTTTACCAGGACAAATACTGTGTGTGAGAGAGAGACAGTCATGCACAAAGATAGCATTTTCCTGTTAATAGTAGGTCTCTTTTTCCACCCAGCCTGCAAATGAAAGACAGAGAGAGCAAAAGTAATTAGATTAATAATAAAAAAAGCAAAATAAAGCTCTATTCCCATCTCTCCAGGCTAACAAACTCTTTGCTACTGTATACTGCTGTATTGTTTCTTGAACCTTGAATTTAAATAGTAATATTGGCAAACATTATCTGTGCCATTTTTAATAGTCATCATTTCAAGTAGCCTACTAAAAAAAGTACTTAAAAATATCGTTTTTATATTCGCCTATAACTCAGAATGCATAAATTAAACAGGGAGATGACAGTAGAAATGGTGCTTTCACTTGAGAACAAATGTGGGTTACAAATGTGGGCTATTATGAAAGTTCTCAGAAATGTTCTTTGTAAACATCTGTGCTCACCTCCCGGATTCCTGCGCAAGATTAATTTACGGATCTCATCATACACAAAGATTAGCAAACTGTACGGGAAAGCGCAGAACCACCACATAATCCTGCAAAAGAAATAGGAAAAAGAGAAAAGAAAGGGTGAGGAAAGGAGCAAAAAAAAAAAAAACCAAGCTGTTCTATGGAGCTAAAGAGTGTGTGTGTGTGTGTGTGTGTTTGTCCCTTACTTAAGTGGGTACATCCTCAGGGCAATGTCCATACCGGGGCAGTAGGACAGGAAGGCTGCCAGAGCCGTCTCGGCAAACATTCCAAAAATGAGAATCCTATTCCTATAAGAGCACAGGTCGGAGAATAGCATTTAACAGAGATGTATGCAAATATCACACTCCTCAATGCAATCCCTCACAACACACACACACACTGACTTCATGCCCTGTTGGAAAACGGAGTTCCTCCGTGTCTTGCAGATGACGAGGTCAGCCCACTGCACCACGACTATGCTGACGAAGAACGAAGTGTGACAGGTGAACTCAATAACTTTACGCTGCTCGTAAGTCTGAAACATATATATTTAAATAGGCATAATGAAATACACACATTTGATAACATTTGTAAACATTCTGCCCATATCATATATGATCGATCATGCTTTGTAATTGTAAT
>JAOTRC010000039.1:22745655-22763106 GCA_027497675.1 Cyprinella lutrensis
GTGAAACCATTGCAGCTTTTAAAGGACTGGCCAGACTAAAAAGATTTTTCGGAAAGCAACTCATTTAAAATGAGTCTAAAATGATTGCACAAAAAACACACAAAGGATTGTATCAGAAAATTAAATGTAATTCATATTTACTTAGCACTTTTTTCACAATTACATATTCATTACATTTAAGAGTAATCTGTTATCAGAGGTGATGTCCGTATGGCAGAAATATGCAGTTCTATAATACAAATCATGCAATTAGTGAATTATTATTCACTTATGAGTACGTTTTACCTTGTTGTGAATGTATCTAATTTATGTACAACAAACAAAACACTATTGGAGCATCATGACTGTCACAATGTTGTTTCGCTTTCGTTTTTTGGTCTCTGATTGCAGTGCTGGGAAATTGCTAAATGGGGGCAGGTGATGTAATACAGGTGTGTTTTCAAAAGGAAGCGCAGTCTGTATTTAAGCTCCGCTAGTTCACTTCAAGATACATAAACAAGTTTTTTGTGTTTTGAGGAACTGAAGGTCTCATCATGACCATAAACAAACTGACAGTTTTTGTGGTGTTAACAGGGATTTTCTGTACTGCTGGGCATGAATTCTTTTCATCAACAGGTATTATTAATTATATGTGAATTCAATTTAATATCATTTTTATTTTTATCAGTTCATTCCTTTTTTAACCATTATTTTAGTGTTTTGTTCATTATTTATTTATCCTTATTTCTCTTCTTCTTTTATTCTATGTTTCATTCTTGTGCTGATTTAATTTATTCATTTTATTTGTGAGACTTCTCATAATACTTTTCATACATAATTAAATCTTCATTTATTTACTCACATATTTTGAGATTTACAATCAAATATTCACTTTTTTAGCTATTGATTTCATTACTGACTAAACAATCATTAACTTTCTCTTTGGTTATGTAATAAAGATATTTCATTATGTATGGAAAATACAAGAGAAATACCTATTTACATTTTTTATACAATTATATACAAAAATTAAGTATGAATATAATTATTTATAGATAAAGTCGCGCAGCTTTTGAAGGAGAAGGAAGACCTTCTGCAAAGCTTCAGTCTGTACATCGATGCAGAAGAAAAGAATTTAAAGAGAATGAAGAGGTGAAAACACTTTCATTGTTCCCTATAGGCATTTTTTATGTAATTCAATTTATTGAATTACATAAAAATAAATAAATAAATAAATAAGTTTAATTTTATTAATACAATTTTATTTTTTAATTAAATTTGCAATAACCTGGTAAAACCAGCTGTGAACGTTTACCAATCTTGCAGGCATGTGTTTTGGGTTGGTGCTTTTAGATCAAGAAATATGTTATTAAATTATTTTAACCCTTTAACTTTTGATGAACTTCAATCCAGTGCTCTTCTGGTTCTTCAACTATTCACATACCTTGACCCTGAGAACCCAGAGGAAATCATGAGAGACCCTGTGGCAGCTTACAAACTCCTCAGACGAGTGAAAAGTGATTGGTTGACTATTGTCGAATACACTCAAATGAGTCTTTATGAAGGTGAGAGCTTATTTAAAGGGATACTCCACTTTTTTTGGAAATAGGCTCATTTTACCATTACCCCAGAGTTAAACAGTTGAGTTTCACTGTTTTCAAATGCATTCAGCCTAGTAGGATATACTATGGAAGTCAATGAGACCAGAAACTGTTTGGTTACTGATATTCTTAATGTCAGAAAATTGGCTGAATGGATTCGAAAATGGTAAAACTCAACTGTTTAACTCTGGGGGAGTTGTAAAATGAGCCCATTTCCCCAAAAAGTGGAGCATCCCTTTAAGTTCTTTGACTGAAACATGTAATAATTTATTATTATTAAAAATACAAATCTAGAGATTAAGGTGAATGATTATGAAACCGTTCTGTTCTTGTTTTTGAAAATCTTTAGAGTATCAGACACTGCTGGATTATTCAATGATCCCAGAGGTGGAGGACTTGCATAATGCCGCTTCAGAACTGATCCGACTGCAAGAATTCTACAAACTCTACCCACACAACATCACAAGGGGTGAAATATCTGCAAAAATGCAGTTTCACTTTTTTAGTTTCGAAATAAGTTCCAATCTGATTGATGCTTTCATTTCACGTTTCTCAGAAACGTCTCTAAATGCAGATGAAGCCTATCATATAGGGTTGGTCGCTTATGATGAGGACAAATTCCAGCACGCATTCCTCTGGTTTCTGTACAGTCTGGACAGATTAACAGAAACCTCAACCACTACTGAGAAAAAGTTGCTACATTTTCTTAGTTCCTCAGCCTATGATTTTGGCAGCCTACCAGTGGCAATCTACTTCAGCCAAAGGCTTCTAAATCTGGGTGAGGTCATAGTGACATGAAGTTTAATACAAATATTTTATATGTTAGGTTGCGTGGAGTATGGAAGTCATAAGCTTCTTTTCCTCAGATCCAACTAATGACGAAGTCAAAGTACGGTTGAGCCTTTACAAACACCTTCGCTTCAAGAGAAATTCAAATCCTGACATATTCACGTTGAACACAAAGTCAAATGACTCCTATGAGGCTCTGTGCAGAGGAGAGGTTGACGAGAGGGCAAGTATAGTGTTTAGAATTTGAATAATCATTTAACATGAAACAGTAAATGTGAATCTTCTAGTCTGTTGTATTTTATCATATCAGACCTTTAAGAGGCAGAGGGCGCTGTCCTGTAGGTACAGCACGGGTGGAGGAAACCCCAGACTGATGTACGCACCAGTGAAAGAGGAAGTGGTGTGGGATGAGCCTCGCATCATCAGATATCATGACATCATATCAGACCGAGAGATGGAGATCCTGAAGAATATCTCCAGACCTCAAGTTAACACACACACACACACACACCACAAATATTTTGTTCTTTATCTATCTTTTTACTCCCCAGCTGATTTGTAAACCTTGAAAAAAATCTAAATCTCAAAATCAATCTTAATTCTGACCAGTCTTGAATGAAAGTCAAATTTCATACAATTAAGCTTAAAAAGTTACTAACTTAAACCTTGGTTGTAGAGGTTTGTGTCCTTCATGTAAGGTCCATACAGAAATGATTCATTGAGGTCTGTGTGGAAGAACTTGGCTGATCTTTAGAAAGCCCAGATTTGAATCCCACTGAACGCATTTGAGAAACATTGGAGCCGGCACACAGGCCTCGTCCAAAATCAGAGCCAATGATTTTGAAACTAAATGCTCAGAAAGCAAACCTAATTGTGATGTTTGGATGTTCATTTACTTTTAGCCAGATGCATACATTTATACTTGACAGTGTTGTTTTTTTTTTTTGTTTTTTTGCCCACAGCTTTCTAGATCGGAAGTTAATCGAGATGGAATCTCAAAACTACGTGTTTCTCAAAGGTTTAATTCTGGGTTTAATAAAACTTAAAACTACATGATGTTTGGTTAAAAAGTTTAATACAAAAAAAAACACTAACATGAGAGTTGGCAAGAGTGTGACTAAAACGGTTTAATATTATGTAAAAAATACTGCTATGCAAAGAATAATCATCACTGTATTTTCAGTGTTTTTCTAAAAGTTGACCCTGTGGAAGCTGGAGTCAGTCAAATGATTGGAGATGCCACGGGACTATCCATGGAAACAGCTGAACCACTGCTTGTACGTCACAGTAAGAAATAAAGCATATGATCATGAACAGGCAGCTTATATTTTCTTTTCGGTCAGCTATGCATGCGTGAGGGAAATGATGGTGGACACACCAGATACTGACTTGTTTTCTGACCTCCTTATACAGTAAAACTAGACATTTTAGAGTGTCATTTTATTGTGGCCAGCCTAAGGCACACCCGTGCAATTATCATGCTGTCCAATCAGCATCCAAACCTGTGAGGTGGAATATCTCATCACTAATAGATTTAGACAGTTTTGTGAAAAATATTTGAGAGAAATATGCCTTTTGTGTACATGGAAAAGGTCTTAGATGATTGAGTTCAGCTCATGAAAAACATCTAACATGCATTTTCCATGTGAAACATTGGAGTGTTAACAGTTTCTATTTCAATAGTCATTCATGAGTGATGCTATCATTTTCCAGGTTCAGAATTATGGGATTGGTGGAAGATATGAACCGCATCTTGATGCATTTGTAAGTGCACTGTACAAACATTGTATCAGTTTTGCTTTGGCATTGGTTCCTGCAGGAATCTTTGGCAGTTTGGGATTTATGAGTTATCATCCACGTTGAAAATGAATTAAAATGCCTGCACAAACCAGTGTCCTAAGCAAATACTACTACTAGAAAGTGAGCGGTAGTACTACTACCGCTCACTTTCTTGAGTAAACAGGCTTTTTACTAGATGGTGATTAGTCAAATCATGACAAACTTAACTAACTGATGAATGTTTGATCTCACAGGGCATAGAGAATGACAGGATTGCTACATTCCTCATTTATGTAAGTGCGTTTGTCAGAAAAACAATTTGCCTTAATGACATTAAACAGTATTTCTATTACAGCTATCAATATTACATGTGTGTAACTATAAATGTTTTCCTGTAGTTGAGTGACGTGGAGATAGGGGGCGCCACTGTCTTCCCTAAAGTTGGAGTTGCAGTCCAGCCAAAAAAGGTTAACCCTCAATTCTGTTTTTTAAGGATAATTCAAGTACTAATTATATAGAATAATTTCAGCATCCTCTCTCTGTTCTTGCAGGGTTCAGCCGTGCTTTGGTACAATCTCTACAGAAATGGTGAAAGAAATTGGAATACGTTGCACGCTGGATGCCCTGTGTTAATGGGTAACAAATGGGGTAGGTTTTTAAATTAAATTAGGTAGATCAATCTAAAATATAATTGGCTGAATCGATGACATTATTTTGAAACTTATGTTGTGTATTCTCAATGTATAAATGTATATTATTAATGCATCTAAATTTCATTTTAAATTCATAAGACATTATATACTGTATGTAGATTTATCAAAATACTAATTATTTTAATCTAAGTGTCTTATTTGTGAATGTTCTTTGTAAGATAAATATGTTTTTGCCCTTTTTTCTATTCTATGGTATTCTTGAACCAAACAATCATACTGTGTGAAAAGTTTTTTTTAGTTGTTGTGTTTGAGGAGAAAATCAATTCAGTCATAAATCATTTGAAAAGAAAAGCGGAAGTTAAAGTTAAATGTTAAGTGTTAATGGTAAATATTGTTTATTTTTTTTATCTTACTACTATTTGTTTTGTTTTTTCAGTGGCTAACAAATGGATCAGTGGGTTTGGACAGGAATTCAGGAGCCCCTGTTCTTTGTCAGATTGGGAGTAAAAGACTCTACATGGCCTGCAATATGCACTATATTTTGCATTCTCTGAACATTTTATATTTATTATGTATCCGTAATGTAGGCAGGATCTGGAACAGATGTGTCATATCAACTTTTGCTGTTGTTTGTAACGGTATATTTCACTGTCACTATACCTCTGATCACAGTTGAGTTTTTTTTTATATTTTGCCATTCTCTCAATGCAGCTGAGCCAATGTCTCTGGATCTCAGAACACACAGTCTAGCCCATGTGATCTCTTCACCGGCAGAACCCTTTAGCTCTTACATGCACTGCAGAAAGGTGCTGTGCTTCCGTGTCTGTCAAAGTTCAGTAAGGTTATAGGGTTCGAATTAGTTCTGCAATGTTATTATATTTAGAGTCTGTCTTGGTCAAATCTTTCATTAAAAAAAATAAATAAATAAATAAACTTCAGAATACAGAATTGGGTTGTTCAGATATTCCAATATGCAACACTTGTGTGACACATATGAGGGAATGGACTCTGATGTTAGATCAGTTAAAAGCCTCTTATTTTATTTCATAGACTTGATTTACAACATTTTTCCCTTTTTCCCTCTTGTAAAATAGTGGCCTCAACTAGCTGATTCAACACAAAACAAATTGTAACCTGGCTTCCTTAAAGTTGTTAGGTATAAAAAAAACTTCACTTGTTCGCACGTATATTGGAGTTCCTTAAAGGTTTAGTTCACCCAAAAATGAAAATTCTGTCAGTATTTACACACCCTCATGTTGTTCCAAACCATATGTGTTTATTTGTTATGCTGAACACAAAGGAAGATATTTGGAAGAATGTTTTAATCAAACAGATCTCATTCCCAATTGACTACCCAAGTAGGAAAAACACATAAAACTTAAAATGCTTCCAAGATTGACTTGTCGACTGTGATCGAAGGATTTGGTTATTCCTGTACTGTTTTACGGTCAATGACATGAGTACTAATCGTCTGTCTCACGAACATAAGCACATTTATCCCCACATAGCAAAGCCATAATACAGCGAGGGAGAACTAAGTTACATGAAAGAATCCAACTACATACTTTACACCACTCACAAGGGAAAAGTCCCTACTCACGTTGTCATATTGAAGAAAATGAATTTTGGGTCAAAATGACCCGAGGAGAGGATGAACGTATAGGGTCAAATTTATAAAGTGCTTTGCTCTCTCAACCATTCATTGAGAATGTATCAACTTGAAACAAAAATGAAAAAAACAAAAAAAGAGATGATTATGATAAACCAATAATAATAATAATAATAATAATAAAACCTTCTAATGCATGATCTCAGAATTTTTTTTTGTCATTGTGTCTCCATCTCTGTCTGATATTATGTCATGATATCTGATGATGCGAGGCAATTTTTAGTGAAAAAATATCGAGTGATACGCCCATTATTTTTAGGAGTTCCTATATTCGCCAGCTAGTTAGGAGCTACTCTAAGCCTTAAAATTCTTTTTGAACTGCCCCAAATTTGATAAAATATAAACTTTTAATCAACAAACAAAGCTTCAGAAAGACTGTTTGTAATTTCGTGTCAATGGGCAATGCACCATGTACGCATAAGTTCCGCATTTGACGCAAGGATGCTCGTCCATTTCCGGTTGTGGAGATAAAAGCACTAAGCAGAGGAAAACCGAGGAAAACGGGATCATGGCAGAGTCTTCAAAATTTACTGTCCTCCCGTCTTAGAAACGAAATGTACATAGCCTACGTTTAGATATAATTGTCTTATGTTTATTTACTATAATTTTAAAAAGAAGCATAAACACAACGAGGGGGGCCTGGTTTGTCTGTTTTTGTGACTAACGTTTCTTTAGTAGGCCTAGCCTATAACCATGGAGTAGAAAATTCAATATAAATTCTCGGTAGTGCATTGGACTAGTTAATCGCACTTTGCTATGCCCGCATGCAAACACATTTAAAAAAAAATAATAGGCTAATATTGAGCCGCAACCCATTGACAGCTGATGCAACAGAAACCAATCAGATAACGATGTGATAACTAACAAATTAAGGGAGGGACCTATCAGCATGCGCCAGCTAGAGTTGCATAATTGCTATTTAAGATCAATTTCACAGCTAGACCCAAATACAATTGTGTTTTGAGATGTTGAAGGTCTGATAATGGCTTTAAGGGAACTGTCTGTGTTTATGGTGTGCTTTTGGATTGTCTGTACTGATGCTGGACATGAGTTCTTCTCATCAACAGGTTATTTCAGTTCAAGATCAAATCATTAGCTATATTATAATATATATTTTTTGTTCTTAATGTTTTACGTGTCTTGTCCATATTTCATGAGAAGTTGATAAGATTATACTATTTCACTTTAACAACTATTGTTTTAAACAGCAATTATACATTAACTCCCGCTTTGGCTTCTTACCCAATAAGCCTTTTTCATTTTAACTGTAATGTAACTTAATACATGAATCAAATCCCTTTTGACAATAAAGTGCGAATTGTTTTATAGATCAAATTGCACAACTATATGGGAAGACGAAAGACCTTCTGAAGGTGTTCAGTCAGTGTGTTGATGCTGAGAATGTAGAGACGATGAAGAGGTGAAAACACTTTCATTATTCCTAATATACCATTAAACTGCAAGATTACAGTTTTTTTATTTACTTATTGTTTTTATCATTATTAAAAAAACATTAAATTGTGCAATGGATGTTTAACAATGATATGATTTTATATTAAGTGTTATGTTAATAAATGCATCTAATACAACTTTTGATGAACCCGTCTTCATCCAGTGTTCTTCCAAATCATCATCTTTCATACTCTTACTCTGAGAACCCTGAAGAAGCTGTGAGAGACCCTGTGGCAGCTTACAGACTCCTCAGAAGAATGAGAAATGATTTTATGTATATTGTAAATCGTATTCAGCCGAATCTTACTCAGTGTGAAGAGTACCAGAATGAGTTGGACTCAAAGATCCCACAGCTGAAGGACTTGGATGGTGCAGCTTCAGGACTGATCAAACTGCAAGAGATCTACAAACTCCACCCAGAAGACATCACAAAGGGTAAACCGTTCTGCAGGTTTGCACCAATGCAGTTTCACTGAGAGTTTCACTTTCCAATATGAATTGTTTTTAATTTTACAGAAACATCTCTAAATGCAGATGAGGCTTTCAATGTAGGGTTGGTCGCTTATGATGAGGACAAATTCCAGCACGCCTTCCTCTGGTTTCTGTACAGTCTGGACAGATTAACAGAAAACTCAACCACTACCGAGGAAGAGTTACTCCATTTCCTTAGTTCCTCAGTCTATCATTTTGGCAGCCTGTCTGTGGCAATCTACTTCAGCCAACGGCTTCTAAATCTCGGTGAGGTCATTATGTCCTGCATTTAATATTTTTATATTTGAGTTTGGCAGACAATATTGCTTAATTGTGATTCAAGTCTTCAAACCGTCTTTTCCTCAGATCCGAGTAATGATGAAGCCAGAATTCAGCTGAACAGACTCCTTCACTTACAGAGCAACCCTGACATATTTCCACTGAACACCGAGTCAAGTATCTATGAGGCTCTGTGCAGAGGAGACGTTGACGAGATGGTAAGTGCCAAAATTTAAATCCTCATTTGACATGAAATTACATAGTTGTTCTGAAGCTTTGTGAGTTTGTAAGTTTATTATATTTAATCAGATCTCCAAGAGGCAGAGGGCGCTGTCCTGTAGGTACAGCACAGGTGGAGGAAACCCCAGACTGATGTACGCACCAGTGAAAGAGGAAGTGGAGTGGGACGAGCCTCGCATCATCAGATATCATGACATCATATCAGACAGAGAGATGGAGATCCTGAAGAATATCTCCAGACCTCAAGTGAATATCAAACACACACACTTTTGATCTCCATGATTTTCTATAGACATGATTTGTTTATACTGCACAAACTATATGTTCTATCCTTATCCTTGTGGAAGACCTTGGCTGATCTATAGAAAGCCCAGATTTGAATCCCACTGAACACATTTGAGATAAATTGGAGTCATTACTGCCCGCATACAGGCAGGCCTCATCCAAAATCAGAGCAAAACAAACAAATGTGCCAAAACCATATACATAAATGTGTACTTTTCGATTTGTTCCTATACAGCTTTCTAGATCAGAAGTTTATCGTGCTGGAATCACAGAACCCTTAAAACTACGTGTTTCTCAAAGGTTAATATGTATTTTTATTCTTTTAAAAAAATGTTTTAATTCTCTCATAGTCTTTCATGATGTTTGGTTTTTAATACAAAAACGGTTACTTTAACATAAGAGTCATCATCACTATATTTTCAGTGTTTTTCTAAGCAATGGCCCTGTGGAAGCTGGTGTCAGTCAGAGGATTGCAGATGTTACGGGACTCTCCATGGAAACCGCTGAATCACTGCTTGTACGTTACAGTAAGAAAGCACGCATTAGATCATTATAGTATATAATTAATTTATATTCACCTGATTAATCAATCTTGAATTCTTAAATGGAGATCAACATGCATTTTTACCTGTGAAACATTGACTTGTTAACCGTTTCTATTTAAATAGTGATTCATAAATGATGCCATCATTTTCTAGGTTCAGAATTATGGGGTTGGTGGTGCATTTGAACAGCATATTGATGCATTAGTAAGTTCACTGTACAAACATCACATCAATTTTGTAAACCAACACAGAATTTGCCATTGGTTCCCTCAGGAATTTCTAATGGGCTTTGGCAGTTTGGGATTTATGAGTAATTAAATAAATGAAGCAATGATTCGATTTAAAAATGAATTAAAATGCCAGCATGAACCTCCTGGAAAATTAAATGCTGATAATAATAAATAAATAGTCTGCGATGGTTCACTTTCTTCAGTCAACAGGCTGAGATACCAGAGCCTAGACACTGGAGGATAGAGAGCTGGCATGTTATTTTTATTTTTAGTGTTCATATTTAAAGGGCTTATAAAAACCAAGCATTTTTGAGCTAGGCTCAAAACTAGGATGGAAAATAGCCTTATTCATTTAGATGTTTTTTTTTTTTAATGTACAAACGAAGCGAATGTCATAAGTTGACCTCAGACAACGATATAAAAAATAATTATAAAGCTTGCGTCATGCTAGCTGGCCTTACATTCATTATGCTAAGCTAACCCAGTGGCTGCTCAGCCAAACTAAAACACTGCATGCACTGAGACAAATACATTTGCTCACCTATCTGAATGTAGGAAAGACTGTGAATAAACGCTATTTCAAAAAAAAAAAAAGTGTTCCTTTTAAAAGCGCTTCTTCTTCACTAAATGGTTGATATTCTGTTCTCTTACGTGTATCTAAATCCAGTCACTCACTTTCAATGATTTTAAACTTTAGTATTTTGTATTCTATTTTAAATGCATTTGAGTCATTTTTGTAATTGAATACTTTATGTATGTGTCCGTCTCTGCTCGCAGGAGATAGAGAATGACCGGATTGCTACTTTCCTCATTTATGTAAGTTGACAGAATAAGTGCAGCTGTCAGAAAATCAATTAAACAGTATTTCTATTACAGTTAGTAATATTACATGTGTGTAACTATCCATAAAAATGATTTCCTGTAGTTGAGTGATGTGGAGATAGGGGGTGCCACTGTCTTCCCTAAAGTTGGAGTTGCAGTCCAGCCAAAAAAGGTAAACCCTCATTTCTGTAATTTATAAAAGAATAATTTAAGTACTCATTATATAGAATAATTTCAGCATCCTCTTTCTGTTCTTGCAGGGTTCAGCGGTGCTTTGGTACAATCTCCACAGAAATGGTGAAGTGAATTGGAATACGGAGCACGCTGGATGCCCTGTGTTAATGGGTAACAAATGGGGTAGGTTGTAGATAAATCTGAGGTATAATTGGCTGATTTGATTTTGCCTTTTTCCCCCTCTATTGTATGGTGTTTTTGAACCACACAATCATGTGGGGTTTTGTTTTTCTCTCTCAGTGGCTAACAAATGGATCCGTGAGTTTGGACAGGAATTCAGGAGCCCCTGTTCTTTGTCAGAGTGGGAGTGAAAGACTCTACAAGGCTTGAAATCATAAGATATTTGTATCTATAAATGTTAACACACCTACAGGGAAAGTTGTACTCTATCTATATCAGTAATGCAGGATCTGGAACACATGTTGTACATTTGCTGTTGTTTGCAGTATTTTTCACTGTCACTATGCCTCTGATCACAGTTGAGTTTTTTTTTTATATCTTGCCCTTCTCTCGATACAGCTGAGCCAATATCTCTGGATCTCAGAACACGATGTCTTGCCCAAGTGATCTCTTCACCGGCAGAACCCTTTAGCTCTTACATTCGCTGCTGAAAAGTGCTGTGCTTTCGTGTCTGTCAAAGCTCAGTAAGGGTATAGGGTTCCGATTAGTTTTGCAATGTGTTAATATGAGTATTTAGAGTCTGCCTTGGTCAAATCTTTGATACAAAATAAATAAACTTCAGAATCCACAATTTGGTTCAGATATTCCAATATATAACTCTTATGTGACACATATGAGGGTTGGGCTCTGACACAAGATTAGTTAAAAGATTCAACACAAAATAAATTGTAACCTGGCTCCATTGAAATGTTGTTGGGTATACTAAAAACTTTCAGTTGTTTGCACATTGGATTTCCTTAAACCTAGAAATAATGTTGAAGTAATAAATGTGATGCTGAGTCTGACAAATAGTTTAATTATCTTACATTGTTTAACTTGTTATGCTCTCCTCGTATCTGAATTACACATTCTTCCCTCACGAGTCAAAATGACTCGAAGCATTAAAATTACACTTCATTGTTTTTGTCCAGAAAGCTTATCATTTCATTCTTTCTTTAAGATTTCTTTTATTGATCTCTAAATTACTGTATTTTAACAACAATGATAACAATAAGCACATTCTTTAAATACAAAATAACTGCAGTACATGCAAAATTCAGTTAAAAAAACCCATTTGGTGTCTCTGCTGACCTCATGTGGAAAAAAAAAAATAACATGGCATTTATTGAATATTGCTTCTTGATTGGGAGTAAGTGAACTGGCACCATTATTTCAATGGGCATTTTTAGGTTTGTGGGATTTATTTATTTTTTATGTGAGTGAGGGATTCTTAAAGGCCTTTATTTGTGTGTGTGTTCTGGGTTGTGCGCTTTTTATTATTTTTTTTTTTCTGACACAACAAAAAACTTCCCCATTAATTTCTATAGCGAACAAATTGACTAGCAAGGGAAGGATTTGTTACTTTTTTTAATGATTATTACAACTACAGAAACTCTTTTTGTGTGTATTCCAATTTCAAGTGTGACAAAACTAACAAGGTCTTGTACCCCTCCGAAGAACACTCATTTTAAAAATGATTTGCGGGTCAAAATGACCCAAGGAAAGGATTAAGGTACATTGACATATTTATAAAGTGCTTTGCTCTAAACTGATCAAGTGAGAATGTTTAAACTTAAAAATAAGTATGATAAAACCAGTAAAACTTCTAAAGCATTGTATCAGGATTTTCTTTTGTTTTCTTCTTCATTGTCATGTTTTTTGTCTCCACTTTTAAACCTCTCTTGTAATCCCATGACTCGGTTGAAAGGCCACTCTGTGCTGCTTTTGACTGGCCAGTTTAAAGTCTGGGTGAACTGCAGTTTGGAGGTGACCGGTGACTGGCAGGAGAGCTCTGATAGGTTAGTCACTGAAGAAGGCGGTCCAGAAAAGAGGGGAAATTGCCTTTGGATTGGATGTGCCTGGGGAAAGGGGAGGGGTTTGGGGAAGCTGTATGGCAGCAGGAGGGGATGAGAAATTGACTGCACAGCTGTGCACAAACACATGCACACAAAGAAAAAAATGTCAATGTTTAAAACTAAATCAAATATACATTGCTATTTGCTTAAATTAGTGAAGACTTTTCAAATAAGCAATATTTGACTGTTAAAATAACACTTACCCCTGTCAATAGAAGGATTGTAGAAGGAAAGATGAGAAGGAAAGGCAGAGAAAGGTACAGATGTTGTATTCTGAAAACGAATGATGAAAAAATAGCAGTTACAATATTTATAAGTCAAATTTGTCACTATATGCAACAAAACATAAAAAACTCACGCACCTGTGGGTAGGTTGGAAAACTTGGATAATTCACTAAAACTAGTTTGCTGAAGTTAAACTTGTAGGTGAAACGTTTCCCTTTGGTCTTGTGCAAAATTCGCTTATTATAATAATACCTGATTTGAAGGGGGAAAAACAGAATTGTCAAAAAATGGATTTCTCTTCAAAAAATGTTAAGAAAATTATGTTTTTCTATCATTTAATCGAATCATTTTTTATGAAAAAATAATATAGCCTAGTTGTAAATATAGCATACTAACATATATAGCCTACTTTAGGACTAAATATATTTGAGGTTGGATATTTGTTATAATTTAACCTTTGTATGTATGTATGAATGTACATATGGATTGGAGACAGTGCATGTACCTTAAAGCTCTGCTGAGTTTGTCATAATTCATGTGTGGCTTGCCCTTCCTCTCCCCCCACAGTTTAGCCAATCTCTCTGGGTCTCTGATTACAAACTCTCCCCATTCGCTGCCCCACGTGATAGCTCCGCCTTCGCCACGCCCCAACAGCTCTAACAGGAAGTGCCACAACTGCACCTGCCGCGAGCCTGGAGAGCACGCTGGTTTATATGCCCAATCAGGGAAAAGCACTGCTGAGGAAAAGAAGAATGAAAAGTTATGCTTACAAGATAGAAAGAGTAATTAGAAACAATTCAGTTTGTACAATTTACTGCATGAAACACCAAGTTTCCAATCCAATTATGATTGCATCTCACTAATAGGCCTCTCTTTTCCCCCCACAGCTGCCAAAATAAACAATTCAGATTAATTGTAGCTAATCTGTTCACATTTAAAGGAGCATTTCACCCATTTCAAAATTAATCTTTATTGAAAATGGATCATATATGTAGTCGAAATGTAGAAGAATTTTTGAATTTGGTGCCCTCTTGACCGAGAAAAGACAGAAAATAACCGAGGGGTGCATTTGTATGTAAGACAACAACTCCCACAATGCACCACATTGCACAGCTCCGCAAGCCACACCCACTAATCCGGAACAGCGCAAACAGAGAAATCACTCTTCTGTCTACAAGGCTAACGTTAGCTGTCACCTGTCACCAGAGTTTGAAATTCATTTCACACAAAATTTCTAGTTAGTTGGCTGTGGCGAGCAGGACATTCGAGGGCGAGGGACGTAAAAGGACAGCGTGAGGCCGGCGGCGTGATTCATAATTAAAGACACCTGTGAGGCGTTCCGGTCTCGCGTCTGTCACGGAGGAGAGAAAGCATAAAATGAGGAGCGACGACAGCAGATCGAGAGAGGAACAGGTCTGATTTTATATTGTGTTTTGTTTCTGTTGTCTGTAGCGCTAACTGTCATCAATGAGGGGCTGCTGCTTATACTTTTAATTTGTATTTGTTCATTTTACTATTAAAATGTTTAAATGTTTTCCAGTTCCCACAACAACAAACCCATTAACGTTACATTGGCAAACTCATTAGTGAATTATTCCTTGCTTGTATTTCTTTCTATATGGAATTACTGCATGATACCTGGATGTTCAGTCAGGCGAAACTAGGATGGTTCACATCACAACACAAACGTCCGTGTAGTCGTCTGATTCCGAGATTTCGCTCAGAAAAAAAAAAAAATTCTGAGAAATAGCCATCGTTGCAATTTTCTGCAGCCCTTCGGACTCTATCTGTGTCCGTAGCGCACAGCGAGAGCACGGGTACCAGCAGTCCGGTTCCTCCATCAGCCTCAGCTGCTCTTCACTAATAGACCATTTCAAAAGATGTAAACAACACTGGTCCAGAAACACTTCCTGTCTCAGTTTGTAACTGTTTTCTTTATTTCACATGAGATGTTTGTTTAACTTTTTGATTCAGTTTTAAATGTTCTGTTGGTTGTAATTTATCCCAGCTTTTTTGTAGTGTTAAAACACTGAAACAGGAAGTGCTTCTGGGCCAGTGTTGTTTACATCTTGTGAAATGGTCTATATTGTGGCTGGTAAAGATAGCCACGAACATCGGATTCGAGCAACAGAATTTTAACTCTTCCATATCATGTTTAGTTTCTTCCGTCATTTTCATACTTCCTATCTCCACAGCACATGTTAGCTTAGCTTCCAAAAACGTCCTCGGACAACAATATAGCTAATAAAATTTAAAAAGCCAGCTCATGACCCCTTTAAAGTAAAAAGATGACTGCAAAAAAAGTAGTATTTAATTAAATACATTTAGGGTGAGGTTACTACGTTTTATTAAAGCCTACGGGCTTGCTCAGTCAAGTCTGAGTTCAGTACGAGTCTTTGACCAATCGAACAGAGTCGAGTCCAACAACAATTAAGTTAAACAATATTGTGTTTTATTTAAGTCCAAATCATAAGGCGCAAAAGAGAACTTAATTCGGCATTTGCACGCAGACAGACCTATACCTACCCTACCATAACTCTTTTAAAAAGTCTGTTCCTCACAACATTGTCACTAATACAGCATCTACTGATTTTACAGATTTTGATGTATGAGCACCAAAACAGATTTTGGAACAAAACTGGTTGGCAGAAGCTCTTTATAATTTCTGTTTTGATGCGGCAGCGTTCGCAGTAAATTGATTTAGTATTTCTGGCAGCCTGTGGAAGAACAGAGTTATCAATTGGCTTTACAGCAGCGAGCATCCATCTCAAACAGATACAATGTAATTCAATCTATTTCCAAGAATAAACAAAGGATGCCATTTATTAAATAGGAGTCTGACAAATGCTCTGCGACTGCTTCCAACACTGCTGTTCCGATCTCTCATTTTCAACTTTCTTTGATGAATTCAGGTGGTGTAACAAGGCCTGATGGATTATGGGGCTTGTCAGAGTTGCCGCAGTTGCCAATCTGTCTGATCCTGGATCAGGCAGAGGCGTCTCCATATCTTTGCACGGCCTGCTAAGACTGATTTGGAGATGGATGATATGAGGTAAATCTTGAAAGATTCATTTTTCACCTCTGGGTTACGTGACGTCTTCATTTGATAGCGAATGTGACAGTAGATGTGCGTATTGCTATATGCTTGATGCATGATGCCATTGCCAGAAAGTACCAGGGTGAATGTGTAGCGTTTGCTTCGGGGTCAGCAAAGGACACTGAAAGGTGGAGTACATTCTTGCCCCGTGCCATCCACATCACTCCGACTATTTGTCTGTGAGCTTGTTGTGGGGTTTTTCCTCTCTATCTCTCTCTCTTTTGCACTACTTTTCCCTCCCTCTTGCTCTTTCAACTCCCCCTTTTCTCTCTCTCTCTTCCATCAGACCAAGCAGAGGTACAAATTTAGCAATCGCCTTCAAAGTGCACTGGTTGCTTTGGGCAACTGTATATTGCTATGTGCCTCATTTTTATTTCTGTGCTCCCAGAAGCTGACTCTTTGTCCCACGATCAAAGGGAGGCAGAGGGGGGCTGGAGGACATTTTAAGATTACAAGCACTCTGGGAGATGATCTGAGCTTCATCCTGCAGTCAATGTGAAGGATTAATAGTCTGCCATGGCAGCCTAGCCATGTGGCGCTGTCTTACATTAGCTCATTCTCCACAGTTGTATTTAAAGTTTGCAACCCACAACATGGCACTCTTTGCTGTTTTTTCCTCACTTAATCGTGTGTTGAAGTGAAGTCTGCATGGGACTTTATGTGCCCTATTTGAAAGTTAAGTGCTGAAAAGGGGCGGGGCTACATGAGGTCTATATAACAATTGAGAATTTTATGCAATATTAGGACTTGTTTTCAGAGAACATTATATTGTAACTTTGTCCTACCTATTGGCAAATTGTTTTATTTCTTTATGAAATTATTTATCATTTTATACAACAATCCATCCACTTGTCAATCGAATTATCTGAAGTTAGTTAAAAAAAAACACATGCCAATAAAGCTGGTAAAAGTGTGTTTCCATCCAACGGTTTTAAAGCGAATAAAAAACCTGTACGCAATGACGTCACATGCTGTTTTGCGATCAAATTGGTATATCGAATTGATTCGTGACATTTTAAGGTGTTTCCATTCATTTTCGCACTGAATCGAACAACATTCAAGCAAACTTTTGCGAACAAAGTTTTG
>JAOTRC010000039.1:22782316-22793758 GCA_027497675.1 Cyprinella lutrensis
GAGAGAGAGAGAGAGAGAGAGAGAGAGAGAGAGAGAGAGAGAGAGAGTAAAATTCCTCCGCTAGCCTAAATCCCTGATTTTATGAAGGGTGTGTTTAGCATGGTTAATTTTGTACTCATGTTTTTGAACTGTAGTTATCAGCTGTGTATTGTAATATTAATTTACTTGCACACTTATTCATTACACAAAATAAACAGCATGACCTGTACCGGGCTTACGCAAGAAAATTGGCAGATTAAATGAGCCGTGGATTAAGTTTCTGTTTGACTAAATTAAGCAGTTGGGATTTACAGTACAAACCAAGAAAAAAAATCAGGCCAAAGTGTTCAAAGTGTAACCGAGATTCAAAAAATGTACAGCAGGTTTTCCAAAGCACGTTTGCTGCTTTTCAGTTACATTCTTGACATGTTTATTATATATGTTGACACTTCACATTTTTAGAGCATGTCTTTAGAAGGCTTATATCCATACTGTATAATCAGGGCATGAAAGCATGTGTCAAAGATCAAAGGTTTTGTTTATGAGGTGAAACACCAGTATGAGTCAGAGGTGTTATTCTAGCCGTGGAAGGAGGGCCACCGCTGGGTAAAATAAAGCTATTAGCTCTGATTAGCAGCCAGCTTGATCTGCTTTGACTCACACTGGTTCTTTATGCTAATGACTTGCAATACAACTAATCCCATATGACAGGGAGAGGGAGATGAGGCTTAGGTACATAGTTGCGCAGAAGGAAAAGGTTATGCTGACAAAATTTAAATCTGTTTTTACACAATCCATATTTGATGTAGAGTCACAAAGCATATATTATCAATTATAGTTCTGTACAGCTTATGTGCATAGCCAGTGACCGGCAGATTCATTCTGTGCACGTGCCATGCTGAGGCCAGTGGTTATGAGGATTATGTTGCTCGGGATGACACAGCCCATTCATACTGTACGTCCACCAGTCTAAGTTAAGATTATTTTTTTATTTTGTTTTTCTGCTTTATGACGTCACTTTAACAAGGTAACCTTCCTGAACAGCCCAGTTATGTGAACAAATGAATATGCATGTCTTTATATTCAACTCTGACATTCATACACTCTCAGAAAAAAAGGTATAAAAGCTGTCACTGCGGCTGTACCTTTTCAAAAGTACCTAAAGGGTGCATATTGGTACCTTAATGGTACATATAAGCACCTAAAATATACATATTAGCACCTAAAATGTACATATTATCACCTAAATGTTTAGCACCTAAAATGTACATAATAACACCTAAAATGTACATAATAGCACCTAAAATGTACATATTAGCACCTAAATGTCCATATTAGCATCTAAAATGTACATTTTAGCACCCAAAATGTACATAATAGCACCTAAAATGTACATATGGTATTAGCACCTAAATGTCCATATTAGCACCTAAAATGTACATAACAGCACCTAAAATGTATTAGCACTTAAATGTCTATATTAGCACCTAAAATGTACATAATAGCACCTAAAATGTACATATTAGCACCTAAATGTCCATATTAGCACCTAAAATGTACATTTTAGCACCCAAAATGTACACAATAGCTCCTAAAATGTACATATTAGCACCTAAATGTCCATATTAGCACATAAAATGTACATAACAGCACCTAAAATGCATTAGCACCTAAATGTCCATATTAGCACCTAAAATGTACATAATAGCACCTAAAATGTACATATTAGCATCTAAATGCCTGTATTAGCACCTAAAATGTACATATTAGCACCTTAATGTCCATATTAGCACCTAAAATGTACATATTAGTACCTAAAATGGACAAAAGTTTTCCCTTTTGAAAAGGTATAGCCCCAGTGATGGGTTTTGTACCTTTTTTCTGAGAGTGTAATTAACCTTATTCCAGTGTGCAATAGTGATATTTAAAAGACTGGTGATATTAAATTTTTGAATTGAAAGTGACTCACCTTCATGTCATTCCAAACCCGTAAGACTTTTGTTTATCTTTGAAACAAATGAAGACCTTTTTAATGAAATCTGTGAGATTTCTATCCCTCTATTGACACACAACTACCAGCTACTTTCAAGCCCCAGAAAAATAGTAAAGACATCATTAAAGTAATCGGTACACTTTACAGTATGGTTCATCAGTTAACTACCTTATAGTTAACATGAACTGAGAATGAAAAATCAGCATTTATTAATTTTAGATAATATTAATTTCAACATACTATTACATTAATTAAAATCAAAGGTTGTATTTAGTTAATGCACTTTGAACTATGTACAAACAACGAACAGCTCTATTTTTATTAATTAACATTATCAAGGAGTGATACATACTGTAACATTGTATTGCTCATTGTTAGTTAAAACATGAACTAATGACCTTATTGTAAAGTGTTACCAAGTAATTTATGTTACTCCTGTGGTTTAACCTCAGTTATATGAAGTGACGCGAGTGCTTTGGACAAAACAACGTCTGCCTTGCGTCAATAGAACACACGTGTCGTGGTGCTCTCGTAAATGTGCGTTGGAAATTAATATTTTGTGAATTAAGTGGTACTTTCTGCGCAAACAAAACACTCTTGTCACTTCATATTTGAGGTTAAACCACTGGAGACACATGGATTACTTCATGATGTCTTTACTACCTTTCTGGAACTTGAAAGTGGTAGTGCAGACTCCCAATGGAGGGGCAGAACGCTCTCAGATTTCATTAATAAAATATGATGAATATAAATCTTACGGGTTTGGATTGAGGGTGAGTTATTAATGACATAATTTTCTTTTTTGAGTGAACTATCCCTTTATAATCAATAACTTTTAAAAACAGCTATAGATTTACTCATTTTAATATCAGCCAACTAAATTCAGTTTAGTAGGGCTAAATGGTCCCCAGCTTCAGCACCGATGGGGGTATCCATTACACTTGATCGTATAGCGCTGCCAAACCTTCACATTTAATTGTGTTTCTAAATCGGTGTCTTTCTCAGCTGTTCTTACAGGGGGAAAACTTCTTATGATAATGTATCTGGATAAACGAAGACATTAAAAATGAGCTGTGTCCTCAGAGGGCTCTTGCAAAAGCATGTTTGACTAAACTAATTTCCTGTTAGAAATCTTTATTTGGATGAGAGTGTAATAAAGTGGGTGATCTCTGACTGAGTCTCATTATCAGGGGGACGTTTAGAGAGATCTTTTCTCAGGGTGCCAGAATAGTTTTTCCATCAGGGGACGCCAAAGTGTGACAGTCTCAGATTAAGCTCACTTTAATGACACACTTACACTCAGTTAAGACTGTCAGGCAGAGCAGGGCTATTCAGCTAGAGTCCTGGAGGGACACTGCACTGCAGAGTTTACGGATCCAAAACCTTTATGGGACTTTAGTTCATGTCTGTTTGCTTTGAGGTCACCTGTGTACTCCTAAAGTAGAGCATTTTAAATGCAAAGCTCTCTTTTTTGGAAATTGGGCCAATAATAACATTATATATAATCTTAATATGATTTTACTCAACAATTAACAAGAAGTACATATTTTAGACATAATATTGTCAGTTACTTAAAGAAGCCTCAGCGGAATAAACTGTTCCACATATTATAGCAACATGCAGTAGAGGCGTTTCTGAACAAATTGTTTGCGTGAATGATTTAATGACTCGCTCATAAAAACAGTCACTTGTTTTATTACTAAATTAATCTGTCTTCTTGAATGAATCGTTTGAGTGAATGATTTAACAACTCACTAAAAAGGACAGTCACTTGTTTGGTTATTGGTTATTTTAATATGATTTATATACCATTATTTTATTTATTTATTTATATTGTGAGTAATATTTTTTTGTCAAATTTTAAATGTGTTACATATATATATATATATATATATATCTTTCCATTTAGCTTATTGGCTTAAATAGCTTAAGTTTTTATGTAAATTTTAATTTCAAGTAATTTTAGAACTTATTGTACTTATTGTATATCACACTTCTGATAAATATTTTGCAAAGAAAAGAAAACATCAAGTCACTATTGTTTATATCATAGGGTTAGGTTTCACCTTTATCCCAGGGTTAAAAATGTACTGTAATAAGTAAAGCTGTAATAAGTAAATTCATAAGCAAAAAGGCACAAAGTGTAGGCTAATTGCAGTTTTACAAATTTTAATAAATTTGTATAAATTGCAGTGTTCTAAATTCTATAGATGACCAGATGAAATGTTCTGAGTGTAACGGGTCGGTTATGTTCTGTTATAGTTCCATTTTCACTCTGTTGGGTCTGTTCCTGTTTGCCTATTTTCCAAGTTAGTTTCCACATTACTTAAAGCTGCAGTCTGTAGTTTTTTCTCTTTGTTGCCATCTCTGTTCGAAATCTGCAATTGCAGTTATTCCCGAAATTATCAACTTTACGTGACTTGTACCTAGGGATGGCACAGCGCGGATGAATCTAATGTTTTGAGGAGAGTGTGCAGCTGTCAGTCTCCGCGCCGGTGTGGATACTTGCATTCAGAATCACAGATTCTACTTTTTGGAAGTATGACCAAAATAAGAATTTTCACCAGAAAATGTCATTTAACTTTTAAGAAACAACCATTTTTGTTCTCTTCTGTCTAACTAACTGAAAAAAAGGCATTGCAGTAAATCGCGCTAATTTACATTTAGTCATTTAGCAGACGCATTTATCCAAAGCGACTTACAATTGAGGACTAAACCAAGCGAGTCATCGTGAAGAGGTAAAAAAAACGCAAGTGCTCAAAATACAAAGTTCAGATATTGCACAGGGGTAGCATGAGCCAGATAAGCAGGGGTTTAAAAGAAAAGGAAATTTACATCTAATGGTGTCTTCACTGAACGCTAATAGAGCGTCAAATATGCGTCGTCTATCACGTCTAGTTAGTGATGCGAGCGTCGTCTATCACGTCTAGTTAGTGATGCGAGCGTCGTCTATCACGTCTAGTTAGTAACGCGATAGACACATATTACCCTCTGGGCTCTTCATGTTGTCTGCTACGCGGCCATATGATATCAAAATTAGCGCAATCATAGTGTCACATGATCAATGCGACTAGTCGACGTCAAGCTTAAAGCGTCATGGCATGGCATTAAGGTCGACTAGGTGACTAATCGATTAGTCGGTCAACCCCTACGGTGAATATCTTTGAAATTCAGTTTTACCACATAGAACTGAGTCCTCCAGGATAGGTTTCAGAGCGGTTTTAGACAGTTTTTCCATATATGATATTGGGTTTCTGTTAGGTAGTTTGTAATTCCTAAAAATCCAAACTTTTGAGTCTGTGCAGTTCGGTCCACTCGCTTTAGAGAAGAAATACAAACATTTTTAGGTTCGGACAGGTTTAGTCTTTAATATCCGAGTGAGTGCACCAGTCAGTTTGGGCTTTAACTTGTCTAGTTCTGAGCTCCTTCACTGAATGGCACCTTTTGTTCAGTCATTGTCATAATCCCACTGCAGCACAAGGAAGTTTTGGGGAAAGCAGTGGCACACACGTGCCAAATCATTGTGGGACATTGTGTGACCTGACAAGAGCATTGCTTACTGCTTTTAGGATGGTCAAGCTCTGCTTTCACAATAATGCGTTTCATATGACAACCAGATGACAGTAACATTACTCAGTAACATCTTTCAGGGGTTTAATACAGGCTAACGATGTCAAATCAATGATTAGCTGTTCCATCACACCCTTTTTTCAAGCTTTTGCAGCGGACTACATGTGACACGCTGCGAAATAAGAATGACATCTGCATTATAAACGTATCTGAATGTATCACACACACATTCAGGCGCAGTCCCATCCAGATGGATTGTCTTCACTCTCAGCACTGAGCCGCTGGTGAGAGACTGCAGTTATTTCAGTCTCATTGCAGGCTCTCTCTCTCTCTCTCTTTCTCTCCCACTCTCTCTTTCCTCTCTTCTTATATCGTCTCTGATTAAGCATCATTCTCACATGCTAGGCTTTCATGCATCCTCTCTCACACTCACTCTCTCTCCGTCTCTGTTAGCTTCTCTTTCACTTATAGCCCCAGTGATCATGCCGCATCCCTCTCTCTCTCTCAGTCCTCTCCTCCGCCTGTCTGCTTTTGTTTACATATATCTTCATTAAACTGACTGTTTTTTTGTGTGTGCTGTTGTGCCAGCTGAACTGCACTGGTAAGAGGACATTTAGATGTGGGACGCAGCGTGTTTTTCACCTTGCAGCTCACTCATCTCAACGGATTTTGTGAAGGGGTCCTGTTCAGACTTTCAGGAATACATTGATCATCCGGTTTGCTGCCCGCCGAGTGTTTTCCCATGAGTCCCGGAGTCTGTTGCATAGCTGTGCATCTCCTGCGGTGCACTCGGACTGCTCTTCTAGTCTCGGTGAAGAGCGTGGGCTGAAGAAAACCCCCCTCTGCCCGTCATCAGCCTGAGGAGAAACACCGTTCAGGGTCAGCTAAGAACAGGGGAGAGGAAAGAGGCAAAACGAGACAAGAGTGAAGGGCAAACAGCACCGCTCGGGTTAAGAAGAGCATCAGACGGGATCAGCTCCTGTTGGGAAAGAGAGCGAGAGTTTAAGAAAGAGAGAGGCAGCAGCACTTTGAATTTCTGGGACTCTTCAGCTTTTGAGATCCAACTCAAAACTGCATTGTGATTCTCTTGGACTTCCAGGACAAGCTTTGTCAGTTTCCCTTGCTCGAGATCCTTTGCAGCTAACAGTCATGCAGGTGTCCTTCGCTTGTACGGATCATGGGTTGAAGGCCCCGCGCACCAGCGAGCCGAACAAGCAGAACACGTCGAGTCCGAACACGGCCAGCGCGGCACGGGCACGGTTCCGAACGGTGGCTCTGATTGCTCGTAGCCTGGGCTCCTTTACGCACAGGCACCACATTTCCCTGAAGGAGTCCACTGGAAAACTCACCGGCATGAAGTACAGGTACGGGAAACTTCCGGCAGCCACAGAAAACTTGTTTTGAGATATCAGTTCTGACAGGTTTTTTTTGTATCTTTTTACACTGACAGTTTTGATAATGAAAAATAAAGATGAGCATTATTTTAGATTAGCATTATAAATGAGAAATTGTATTCTCAAAAAGACATGGTAAAGGTTTCTATAAAAAATAGCAGTTTACTGTGTGAATGAACAAACTTATTGTAGTAAATTCTGTCATTATACTGAAATATTAAAGGAATAGTTCACTTAAAAAAGGACATTCTGTCAGTTTACTCAATCTCATGTTGTTCCAAACTAGGGTGACTTTTTTTTGTGAAGCACAAAATATTTTGAAAGTCATTGGGGTCCAAAACAACACTAGACCTAACTGACTTTCAAAAAAATAAAAATATAAATTAATTAAATTTAATTTTTTTTAAAAGAAAAAAAAATTCAAGAAAAAAAAATTATGTTGAAAAGAAAAAAGAAAGTCATGCAGGTTTGGAACGAGTAAATGATCACAGAATTATTTTGGCTGAACTATACTTTTAGTTCAAGTGGTAACATTTACAGAAGTCTTAAAGTGATTGTTTGGTGGAGTGAATGATGAAATTGTGTTTGGTTACATTTTTGAACAACTTTTTTTTCATTCACTGACAACGAACAGCTGATTATTTTCTTGTGTGTGAAATTGTGAATTAGATTAAAGGCTGGAGAGTTGTGTGTGTGAGAGAGAATATGAGGGGGAGGTGTGAACTAATGGTTTTTGTGCTGGAAATAATTAATTGCATCTGAGATACAAGTAAACCACAAGCATGCAACAGTTATGGCATATCTGCTAGTTTCCATAACGACAGAGAACTGGCAGTTTGCCTGCGCTTTACTCTAATTGGACACATTAGCTGTTGGGAAGGGGTCATAATTGGGCATCAGGGTAAATGTACATCCTCACCTGATGTCCAGCTTCACACACTCATGTTTGACATTTATTGCTTTTCTACACTTCCAATGAATTCATTGCATTAAAAGGGCAATTTCATGAGGAAATTACTTGTCTTAATCTTTTGAAATAAGAGTTTATTTATTATAGAGAACAGATAACCTGTATATCTTTTCCGAGAGTTCCAGGTGTTAGGAAAGTGTGGCTGAAGTTTATTTGTTATCAAGATCTGGGTCATATTAGTCTGACCTTAAAAGGTTTGTGTGGCACATTTCAGCATAGATTGTTTTGTGAACTTGTCACAAGGTTCGGAGAGCTAATTAGTGAAAGTTGGAGCAGTGTAAACTAGAGAGCAAACCCATCTTGTTCATTTTACATGCAAAGAGGCTGTTTAGTCTTAAAGGAACAGTAGTTAAAAAAAACTGTTTAATTCTAAGGGTAAGAAAAACAGGGTGGGAAATGATTTGTGATTTTGAGAATGGGTGAAATAAATATATCTATAGAGAGAGGAAAAAAGTGATGTCTGGCCAAGCAAAATTGACATCTTCACCCTTCATTAAATCTCCACAGTTAATTTAAACTTATTAAAGATTTTATAAGCATACTGTAGTTGAGCTTGGAATCAACTGTCAATGCAATAAAACATGCAAAAATAACTGATTATGTTGTAGTCGATGCTTTTATTGTGAGCTTTTTTTGCAAAATTATTTTGCCCAATAAGGACCATAAAGTTTAGTGTTTTGTTTTGTTTTTCTTCCCTATAATTCCTCCTACTTTGGTGGTTTAATCTAACTTGTAGGGTCATTAAAAACAAATATCCCCTCTTTCCTACTGTATATATGTATGTGTGTGTATATATATAATACATCTACACGAAAAATAAATATACAAAAATGTAATACATTAATTTTATGCTAAGTATACTAGAAATTTTGCATATTTAAAATAATATAAATACCTTGCAATTGTCTTTAATAGTCTCTTAGCTGAGGAGATATTAAATGATATTAGATATTACATATTCAAATCACATAACAAAAACTGTCAAGAGGCAAACACACTGCAGAGAATTTTTAGGCTGTTTTCACAAGGCAAAGTTAACCATGATGAGTAATATCCCTCTCTTTATACTTATATGTCGGATGTCCTGGAGAGGAAATATCTGTCTCTGTGGTTGAATCATCTGTCACTTACTGTGATCTTTAGAAATAGCAATTGCTCTGACAGCGTAGAACCTCTGGTCTTTTTGTAACATTACATATTTTTGTAGAAAGTCATGCTTACATTTGAACATCTTTCTGTTGCACCATGTGTCTGTGATTTATGAGGGTGTGTGTTTGGTCAGAATGTATAAAATGAATGTAATTGAACAAATGTGTGACATGAAAGTAAATTGCTGCTCCAACTCTCTGATGCACATGCTAATGGAAACTATATTGAGAAAATGTTCTGGCTATTAATGTTTTACTGTATTTTCCTTTGTTTAGTCCCTTTTGACAAAGGAATTGTTTAAAATTCTCCTTTTTCTTTTGTTTTGTTTTTATCACAGAATGATTTTGTTTCTCATTTTATTTAGGTTATAACAACAAAGAAAAAATGGATTGGAAAATATATCTAACCAATATATCCAACTATATATACAGTATATCCAACTTTAATCAAACACACCGGCATTTAATTTTCAATTGATTCTGAAGACCTTAATTGGTTGCTTCAGGTGTGTTTGATTAGGGTTGGAGATGAACTGTGCAGGACAGTCGATCGGCAAGAGCAGGATTGGGCATGATCTAAATGTTCTCATTTGGGCATTGGTGAGTGTTAAATTTGGGTCATGCTTCTGTTTAATCATGTGGCGCAGCAGAAAAGGGTTATGAATCTTTGCCGCCCCTCGAAGAGGCCGTGGCCGCTTATCTTTGGCCGAGCACTGCAGCTAGCTGGCGAGCTAGAGCCGCTCATTCCAACAAACCCTGCCGAAACACCTCAGCCCTCGCTGGACAAGCCTATTCTGCCTTTGTTTAGGCTGCATCGACCCTGCACACGATGGCCATGTTGCAGGTCTACCAGGTCAAACGCCTCCAGTCCATGGACGAGGCTTTCCCAGAACCGGAGGCCTTTCGAGACCTGAGAAGGGCTACAGACTTAGCGCTTCATGCTACTAAGGCTACAGCACAGGCCATCGAAAGGAAAATGGCGAGCTTGGTCGTGCTCGAGCGCCATCTTTGGCTCAACCTTACCGAGATCAAAGAAGCCAACAGAGCTAGATTTCTCGACGCCCTGGTTTCCAGCTCTGTTGTCTCCGTATATACTGTATGTAACAGTCTCTGGTCTGTTATATATATAATTATATAATTGGGTTCTGTTAACTCAGGGGTCCTGATTTGCAGTGCAACCAGTTACTTAAGGTGCGGCGTTTTGAATGGCGTCCCCACTGCGTATAGCTACGCAATACAAACTAGTGACCGTTCGAAAGGGAACTACTTGGTGACAATCATAACCTCAGTTCCCTGAGAGAGGGAACAAGTCTGCGTAGCCGGCCGCACCATAGAAATTGGTGAAGTTGTTGCTTCAGTCGTATTAACCATGGCGAATTCGTGGGTCTATATAGGCTAGGCCACGCCCCCTCGGTGGGCTCTGACGTTGGGTTAGCAATGTGGTTGAACCTCAGAGTCTCTCGCGCCATTGGATGTGCAGTTGCTGCAGCACAACCTGGCTATGAGCGTACCAGATGGTCAGTGTGCTGGCTGTGCAGCTGCAAATGCATTTTTGCCGTACAAATGCCAATTTTGCCGTATAAATGCCACGAGAAATGACAATCGTGGTAGAGATACACACTTTTATGAGACTGTGTTGTTTTTACATAAAGGCTTCAGTAAATTGAGGAAAAGGAGTTTCTCCCATTGCTTATACCTACGCAAAACTCGTTCCCTCTCTCAGGGAACTGAGGTTACGATACGAGTAGATTTGTAAAAGGCCATATCTTATCTCATCATCATTCCAAGGGATTAAGCATTAGCATTGTGTGTCTGTATTTGTATCTCTCTCTCTTTTATTTGTTCAAATCATAGAAGTGAAATTTTGCCTGGTATTTCTGAATTCATAGCAGCAAAACAAACAGTTGCAGTATTTCATGGTTTACTGGCCGGTGATGCACAGTCCAGATGGGCAGTCGTGCTGTGTGTGTATGCGCGCGCGCGCATTCATCCTTGTCATTGCTTCTGTTTTCTTGGCCATTGGCCTATTAGAAATCAATCAGTGTATGTGTTAGTTTTATTTGACTTGTAAGACCATAATAAGTCTGTTGTGCTAATGTGTGTGTGTTTTTTGTGTGTGAGTAACACAGCAGCATGAGTGTCACTGTGTTCCAGAATTTTCAGATGCACATGCAGGATAAGGAAACCTAACAAACAGCCTAAAGGGCACAGGGATATTTCATTTTTCATTTTCTGGGTTTGTTGGAAGAGACATTTGTGATTATGCATATTTGCCAGGTTTACCAGTGTGACTTTAAAGGCATAGTTCACTCAAAATCTATCTATCTATCTATCTATCTATCTATCTATCTATCTATCTATCTATCTATCTATCTATCTATCTATCTA
>JAOTRC010000039.1:22810093-22821400 GCA_027497675.1 Cyprinella lutrensis
GTAATAAAAAAAACTACTTAAATTAAAAATGTTATTTAATATTATTATTCTGAATAAATATTTTAATTTATAATTTTTGGGACATTGGGAATCTGAAGCTAATAAATTCTTGCTTATTTTTCATTTATGTACATTTAAAGATCTTTTGGTGTCACTTAAAAATAGTCTAATTTGTTAGCATTAGTTAATGTATTAATTTACATGAACTAGCATTGAGCAATACATTTGTTACAATATTTATCAATCTCTGTTAATGTCATTCATTGTTTGTTAATGTTAGTTCATAGTGCTCTATGTTAACAAAATACAACTTTTGATTTAATCATTTATTAGTAAAACAAATTAATAAATGATGTCGATATAGTTCATTCTTAGCTCGTGTTATTAACTAAAGTAGTTATTAATGTTAATTAAAGAAACCTTATTGTAAAGTGTTGCAGATCTGCAATACATTAATAGAATGCATTAATAGTTCTCCCAAAATGGAAATGGTTCAATCTAAAAAAAAGTAAAGTAAAAGAAAAGTATTAAAATATTTACCCTCATGTAATCTGCTGTATTTGTGGATGAACATAAAGTTTTATGGATTTATAGACCCCTGGTCTCTGTTAACTGTCATTTTATGGACAAAATCTACATGGAAAACTTGGGAGAATATGTTGTGTTTCAAAGTTAATAATGACACAAATTTTTATTCTATATTACTAATTACGATTTATGAGTGGTAAACTTTTATTGATGCATTTACCTTTCTATATTGTTAAATGCAGTTTATATTATTTAGTTAATGTTCCCTAAAGATAAAGAAAAGTAATGTCCTCTCATGTATATAAATTGAAGAATATTGCTTCAATATCAGAAAATCTCTTGCCTTTTGTATGGTCACTGATGCCACCTACTGGGCATGTGACTGGTGCTTTAAAATATGGTGATTCACAAATACTTGTGTGGTCAGTAGTGAATAGTGCCCGTTTTTTAGTGAACATAAAACAGTATATTAACATATTGTAAAATTACAATGTGTTATTTTTTGTGTTTTATTTAACAAGGACACATTAAATCGATCAGAAATCATAACAAAAGGATTTATGTTTCAAAAGATTTTTATTTTAAAAAAAGTTTCTATTCATCAATAGAATCCTGAAAAAATGTATTACTGCTCCACAAACATATGAAGGAGCACATCTGTTTTCAACTTTGATCACATCTTCACTAATGGCTTTTTTTCCACAGGCTGCTATACGTAAAGAACTTAATGAATTTAAAAGCAAAGAAATGGAAGTCCATGAAGAAAGCAAACAGTTTACCAGGTATGTGTGTGTACTACTAGCAGCCTGGTCAGGACGATGAAAGGTTTTTGCCTGTTGTCCAGTAAGTCAACTGTCACTGATACAGCTTTAAATTAAATCATGTAATTGACATTAAAGCTGCAGTCCGTAACTTTTGGGTTGATATGAAATGACATACTCTGCCTTTTAAAGGGATATTTTATCCCACAAAATTTAAACAGCATTTTCTCACTCTGATGATGTCAGCATTACTCACTCTGATGATGTTTCAAACCTCCTGCATGTATTTTTTTCTTCTGCTGAGTACAAAAGAAGATATTTTAAAGAATGTTGATATTGGCTTTGAAACAACATTAGAGTGAGGAAATGCTGACAGAGTTTCTCTTAAGGTCCTAAAATGTGGTGTGAGCATGACGGGGTGAATTTGAACGTGAAGTACAGCGAAAAGTCACATGATGTCTAACATCACAGTCGTTTTTGCAAATCACCCTGAACGGGTTCAGGAAATGTATAAACCAAAAGCAATTGCATTATCTGATGTGTTGGACATCTACTGGTATATATCTGGCAGGAGGACTCTTTATTCAGCAAGGGTAGTGTTAATTGAGCAGCTGATAGGGTCTTTATAATAGCAGCAAGTCTTTCCACTAGATGCCTCTTTTCCTCGAAATATATATCTGTTCTGTGTCCTGTCTGCTAAACTAGCGTCTGCTGTCTCTGTTTTTTGGCAGGTTTCATCGGCCCTGAGGCGGTGCCTGGTGGAGGGGGTGCTGGATCTCTCTTCCTGTCTCTTCGCCATGTTTCCCTTCGAGAGACTAACAGACTGGCTCCCTGCGGCAGCCGGCTCTTCTCTGGCACCGGATCCACTTTGGTTAGTGCTTTCAGCCACTAGGGGGCTACAACGTAGCTAAAGATGGGCCTGGAATGCAATTATTAACTGAAATGAAGAGAGAGAGAGAGAGAGAGAGGGGGGCCTTCAAACAAGATAAAGCAATGCAATTGTTTTTTTCATATCAGGAATTTTTTTTCACACACTAAGGACAAGACTTACACTCTTTTAATTTAAAGTGTCCTTGGTATTTTCGAAAGGATTCACTTGAGCACAACAGTGTAAAACTGAGCGCGTGCGGTGACTCAACATTGGCTTTCATTGTTGATGCGTGCAGCTCTGAGGATTGTTTTTTTTGTGTTGTGTATATCTTACATATTTCTTGCTGTATTCGTGCAGAGTCCAGTAATATCTATGAATATCCATGCATGTGAAAAAAAACATTTTATAAGACTCATGTATCTGGTTCTGTGTCCATTACATGGACATTGAGGTCCATTGTGATGTCCAGGTTGATTACTGCCATTATTCCTCTGTATCCAGATTAATACCATCATCAGTATAAAAGAATGTAATCAGATTTATGTTGTGCCTTTACAGTGTTGTTTTTCTTTAAAAAAAAAGTCTGATTACTTGATATACATGTGGTCATGTTGTAACATATCTCATGGAATTGCTGTTCAGGAATAGACTATCATCATATGTTTATGACAGAATCCATGTTTATTTAACTTGTATTATACTTTCCCCTAAAAATTATGACAGTTTTCCAAAAAAAAAAAAAAAATCCAGGTAGTGTCTCATTCATTGATTGGCTTTTAGATTGTAACATATGTGGTGAGTTTTAAGTACAATGGTGCCGAACGAGATGTTGCACGCAATATAATGTAGTAAAACAATAGTTTTAACTCAAAATTGGAAAGGGCTTCTAGTCCATTATTTTAGTCCATTTTTGAATGTCAGTATTGCATTATTGCACATTTTGGTGCTTTATATAATATCTGATTGTATGTCAAATACAGAATTTGCTGGATGCTCACTTATATCCATCTTTTAGCTTTTTTTGTTTTGTTTTTTTGTTGTTGTTAGAAATTGGGGAAACTTTTAAGTTATTTCAAATCAATTGTACAGTCTGTGTATCATATATGTGAATACAGTATATTGCAGTATATTGGCTTGATTTATTTCACAGAGAAGCGTTTAAAGGGGTAAGAAAACACATTAACTTGTCGTTCTAAATGTTTATATTTAGATAGATCTTTGTTGAACAGCTCTCCCATTTACATATCACCATTTTAGATCTCATTTCTCTAGATTTCATCAATATTTAATCATATGGATTATTGAAGTATGAATTGGTGTAGTTTATACCTTTTAAAGCTTTTCATTTCTTTTGTAATTTCATTTTAATTTTACCATAGGCCTATTTATGTGGTATAATCGACAGCATGTAATTATGTGAATTGTTTGAGATCGTAAGCTTTATTTGAGTGCCTGATTAAGAGTGGAAATCTACATGGAATAATATTCTCATTTATCTCTGCTCTATTACCGTATTACTACTGAGACGGATGTGGACCACTGATTTTATAGTTTAATATCTGTAATGTCATTTCTGTATCACTTTCTGATTGTGAAACCTCACTGTTTGTATTTTATGAAACTAATTGAATCATTTGCATACTTTGCTCATCCACAGTTATTTTTATCACTCTAGCTTGTGTGTAGTCTTCCTTTCTGGCTCGTCTCTCTCTCTCTCCCGTCCTTGTTAGCTTGTGTTTGTATGACATTGTTTGTGGGCTAAAAAGGACCGTCTGTTTATCCTTTAAAAAGCTTGCCGCTAAGAATATCTCATCCACAAACCCAGAAAATTGTGACTGATTATAGCCGTGGCGGATGCGAGGGCGCACTCGTTGAGCAAAGGGGCAGATTCATGAGTCTGAGATTGGCTGGTACAGTGTTTTTGTGATGAATGAGTGTGCGGTTTATCTGTCAGATTAATTTCAGTATGGCAGTAATCACGTCAGCGTCTGATCACCTGAAGGCTCTCTGACTTTGTTTCAGCACACCTGGCGTTTACTCTCTCTCTTTCTCTCAGCCAAGATTTATTGGCATGACTGTAAAGCATCATAGTTTTGCCAATGCTTCACTTTCACAGTACTTACACATACGTAGGTGTATAAAATAAGAAAATGTTACTTAAAAGAAAAGCTAAAATGGAATGAAGGATTAATGTGTTCGGAGATGGAGTGACCCCAATAAGTATTTGGACACTTAAACAGCGCTCAAAAAAGCTTGAATGCCATTGCATTAAATGTCAATCCAAGTTGCATTTATTAGAAAAACAGGTCAAGAACACTTTTCATGCAAAACATTTCACAGAACAGATGTTTGTGAGGTTCTAAATGGAAAGGCAAGAGATGCGGTGTTTCTTTTTTTTAAGAAATTAATAAAATTATCAAAAGTGACAGTAAGGACATTTATAAATATACAAAAGATTTCTACCTCAAATAAATACTGTTACTTTTGACTCTATATTCATAAAGAGAAGAGAGAAAAAAATCTCTGAAGAGAAAAAAAAATCACGGTAATATTTTTAAACCAAATAATGTTAAAGTAATGATGCTGAAAAATTAATAATAAATAATAAATGTCATTTTAATATATTATATACATTAGAAAACAAAACAGTTATTTTAAATTGCAATACTATTTCATAATATTGTTGAGTTTATCAATAAATGCAGCCTTAGTAAGCATAAGAGACGTCTGTCAAAAACACAAGGAAATCTTACTGACCTCAAACCTTTGCTAATGGTAATGTACTTAATTGTCTATAGTGTAATGAGACATTCATTTTAAGTGTGCCTGATGTGTTTTTGGGGGGGGCCACTGGTCTATAAATAGGAATGAAACGATATATTTTGGTTGATATGATTGACTCATGATTATTATTTTTGTGTCCCTGAATTTTATACCAATAAATATGCAATATTTTTATGACTGAGAGTGATACCTAATATATAAATCTCAATATTATACATTAGGGTTGTGTTCAAAATATTGTTCAAAGTATATAATATATATACTTAGTATATATAATATATATAATTAGTATATATAATAATCTCGATCATTTTAAACCTAATATTGGATGATACCAAAATGGTCACTGATCTAACCCTGGTCTATAACTGTACGTACACAAACAAACATATTACTGATGTGCATTATAAATGTGGTCCATAAAACTAAGGCATTATCTCAAGTGTTCTGAAGCCATACAATAGTTTTGTGTGTAATTTTTTGATGAAAGTCTTTCCAGTCAAACACTGAACATTCCCCAGACCATGTATAACGATTCCATGCAGATTGCTTTCATAAATCAAACGCTAACTCCAACAAAGCATTGAAATTCTCTTACACGTTCTCTCTCTCTAGGTCTGAGGGGGTCTTTGCAGAGGTTACAGCTGGAATATGTGGATGTGGTTTTTGCCAATCGCCCTGACAGCAACACACCTATGGAGGGTAAGTGAGGCTTGGGCTTTCAAGTCCCTACACAGATGCTTATAGTTTTGCTAGCTCACTTTTGTGCTTCATTCTGAAATATGTTCAAAGCAATTCATAAAGCAATGTATTTGGCATTATTGCAAGAGCAGCAATAATGTGTATAGTGGGCATTAGGCATTGGTGGAGTAACAGTTTTAAAAGTCTTGCTGAGCAAATTAGTTAAAGTTGATTTTTTTTTTAATAATTTAAAAACACGACCAGTGTAATGGCGTAGACTTTTGAAGATAACTCAAGCGCCCCCTTGAGGTTACACTGTTTTAAGGTGCAATAAGCAAATTTCTGAGAAACACTATTGATGTTTAAAACCAACCCAAAAACAAACAGACCCCTCGCTTCATTGATCCGCCCTCAAAATGCATGTGGATGTCTCTTTACCATAGCTGAAGCAAAGCAAAATAATGCTTTGTGAAAAATAAAGTGAAGATGAACGACAAGGATAAACAAAAAAATAATTTACAGTACACTAGCAAGAGCAAGAGTCGGTTGTTAATCATCAACAGCACAGCTGTTTCCAAACAAACAATGACACTCAAAACTGTCCGGTTACCATAGCTAACATTACACACAGCCACCATTTTGAAATGGCTCCAGAGGGAAGAAAACCGGAAGTGTCGTCTTTAATATAGGAGAGTCGCGAATGCGATGGCGTATTGTTGTGTTTAATGTAGAAATTTGTTATTCTAAAAATGTACACAGTGTATGTATACAGTGAAATTTCTAAAATTATAAATACATTTTTTAAATATATTCTGAACATAAAAAAGAAGCAGGATCGAACTATATACATATGCTACATTGGATATTAAAATCCAATAGTCTAAATCGAGGTAGCAGCTTGGTAGTCCAAGACGTCGTTGTCTATCTGTACTTCCGGGATTCTTCCCACCGGAGCCTCGCTTTCCATTTCAAAATGGCGGCTGCGTGAAGTCATGAAATCATGATGTCTCTCAGCCTTCTCTCTTTCATGCTCACTCTCTTTCCTACCCCATCACGAGTGGACACGCCCCTTACTTCTGATTGGCTACTAGTGTGTTGTGCTGCTCAGTCTGATCCAAAGCATTTCTCAGAAATTGCTTACTGCACCTTTAAGTGCACACTACCGTTCAATAGTTTGGAGTCAGAAAAGAAGTCTCTTATTCTCACCAAGGCTACATTTATTTAATCAAAAATACAGTAAAAACAGTAGCCCAATATTGGGAAATATTATTACAATTGTTTTCTATGTATTTTATTCTTGTGATGGCAAAGCTGAATTTTCAGCATCATTACATTTTGTATCGTTCTTGGTATGAACCGGCCTTTACTTTTTGTGTGTGTGTGTGTGTGTGTGTGTGTGTGTGTGCTTGTTTATATGATTTATGAGGGCAAAAATATGTATAATAACATAATAATGCTATAGCATATTACACTGGTATTACAGTTTTCTGTGCTGTGTAAGCTAAGGGTTAGGGTTAGAGTAAGGAAATAGAAAATACACTTTGTACAATATAAAAACCATTTCGCCCATGGAATTTCCTCATAATGAAAGGTGCAGTGTGAGTGTGTGTGTAAAACAGGATGTAAGCTATTTCCATACATCTCATGAAGCCGTTTTTTCCACATACTGTTATCATAATCCCAATCTAACCCCCATCTCTCACTCTCTTTCAATTTCTGTGGCACTGCAGTGCTTAGGAAGTCTGTTTCTTACACACTCAAGTCTGTCTTTCTCTCTTTGACTCTCTCTCTCTCTCTCTCTCTCTCTCTCTCTCTAGGGGGATTATACACAGAGTTGCCCATGGGGTAGATAGTGTATTTTTAAGCTGCTCTTTCCCCACTGTGTCTTCAAACTCTAAACTTTTCTTCTCACATTTGTACACATACAAGCACACACTCATGTTTACTTGCAATCTAATGAGAACATACCTCTTTGGATTGCTTTTGTGTGAGGCTTTTACATTTTTAGAAATAAAAAACATTAGTTTATTTAGTCGGATTTAGCTAACTTCTTGTAGGTAAACCAACTGATTTCTGCCATTGGACTGCTGTAGGATTTTTGTCTGCATGAGCGAGTCTTATCAACACGTAAACACATTTTACATCAGGGTTACAAGCCAGAAAGCACTGCATAGACTTCCTACAGTGTGAGGATAATCTCAAGAGGACTCTATATCAGAGATTTAGAGGCACTGCTGCACTTTACAGTGAGGGAAAGAGGAAGATCTATCAAAGTAAAACGTTTAATCATCATTCTACCATCAAGTCTGCTTTTAATCCAAATTGATGTGCAGTCTGTTCTTGGCTCATATACAGTTGAATCCTCGTGGGAAGAAAATGGGGTATTTTAATGAAAGAACATTTTGGAACTGAACTGAGAACACATTTTACTATCCGTGGTCTCCCTGGAGAGTTGTTCAAGTTTTTGCCACATGTTGTTACTAAGCTTTGTGAAAAAGATCATCAATGTGATGCTAGAGCAGATATATTGTTATTCTGTACATATATGGGCTTCAAGGAATGTTAAAAACACACACATATACATATGCCTACATATATACATGCACAAAGATGAGGTCATCAAGATTTATTTATTTATTTATTTATTTTGGTGCTCAGACTTTAGTTTTCAATGCTTTAGTGTAAATGGGATTTTGTTTGCTTTTTACAAACTAGGGGAAACAATTATTTTCTCTAATAATTAGAAAATATGTAATATATGCTGTTAGAGCATAAATTATTGAAGTTATTGAATTATGATTGGATACCACACATAGTCCTCTGGGCATTTAAAGATCTCTTTAAACTTAATGAACAGCATTACTCTATAATGCACTCACGATCTGTAATATTTGTTGCCTTTTTATAAACATCAAACGCACATGTGTTTATTAGTGTTCATCTGATATTGTAGAGAAGCACCAACTGGCATGTTTCTACAAACCTCAAATGACCTGTTTGTGCTTGAGTCGTCCACATAGAGATATTAAGGCCATAAATCAAAATCATACACCATTGCCACGGTCTCTCTGTGTCACTCACAAGTACAGATTTTCAGTTGAATTTCAGGGGATCTCAGCATGAGAGAGTGACGAGGTGGGGAAGGGAGAGAATTGTAAATTGGGAGGTGATCAACTCAAGTGTGATTGTGTCTCGAATGGGGATTTAAATATAGCATGGTAGTTCAGATGTTATTTTCCTTTGTTTTCGTAGAGTTGCCCTCTCTTCCAGTATCTTACAATAATCTCAACATTTACTAATACATTATTAAAATCAAAAGTGTATTTGTTAACAATAGCTGTGAGCTAACATGACCAACACCATTTTTTTAAGTAAAATTATCAAAGATTAACAAATACAGTTATAAATGTATTGCTTATTGTTAGTTCATGTTAGTTACATTAACTAATGATACTTTATTGTAAAGTGTAACCCATATTTCAAATTGTAAAAACTATTTAAAAATCATATGAACCATAAACTTTTGAATGGTGGTGCATGTGTTTTAAACCTGTGATGTATTTTTGTTACATTCGAACCGACTAAATTTACTGAATGTAAAAGAATGATTTTTGCTTTTTCCCCCTCTACATTTTCTTTTTCCTAACAAGCACTCAACAGCATGATTTATTGGGAAAAATTGCAATCAAAATCCACTTGTCTCCAAAATCGGAGGGGACACTTGTGCATGACGCATCTACACATGCACACTTCAGCCTACGCACTGCACAAACCCCAGACAATCACATGAGATTAATACTTCAGGGCTCTAATGTTGGGATGTTCTGTGAGATCCAGCAGAATTGAGCAAGTCTCTCGTTAGAATAAGCTATGTTTTCTGAAGAACCATTCATTTTTGTTCTCACTGGCATGTGCCTTTGGTTTCCTTGTTTTTGTCTTGCTCTCTCTTTTCTTGAGCAGATGTATTGTTGCGCTTAGCTGACGTTCACTTCGCTTTTTCTCCTCCATTCTCACCCACACACATTTCTTTTCACTCGTACAGAGTTCGTAATGAGCGAGTGGGTGTGGGCTTTCATTTTCATCATATAGGCTACTGAGGTAAATTTGGCTTCTCCTGGTTTTTTGTTTTGTTTTGCTTTTTGAATCTTTTTTCACCTTCTCTTGCCTTATTTTCCTTCTCATAAGTTCTTTTGTTTCTCACATTTGTGCATAGAGTGCCAAAGTGATGACGCATGGGTTCCCTTGATTGAAAACCAATGCATTTTCCCCAAAGACTTTTGGAAAATCGCAAAAAATTAGATCTGTGTTCAACAAAGAGTTGTTACCGTTATACGTTTTGTCTATCAAGATAATCTTTACAAGTTGATCCAAAATTTCTACATTTTGAAGCCTATATAAAGTTTTTTAAAAACACAAGCAGACACAATAAAGTTTAAAAAAAACACAAGTAGGTTATAACTGTGTGTTCTATGTCATAGATCAAAACGTAAAAATCTTTAGAGGCTTTGTTCACCACAGACCTTATTTCAGGCGATTTAGCAAAAACCCATTCAAAAATCCCATAGACTTTAGAGCGAGGGAACCGGTAGTGCTAATTCTGCTAAATGCTAACTCACTTCCGCGTTTTGGCCTACAAAATGACGTCGTAACTTCGGCATTCTATTGAGTTATGCAAACCAACTTCATTGTATTATTTTAATCAACTCAAAATTTTAAGGCAGCCAGATAACTTACCTTTTTAAGTTAAACCAACAATATTTTAATACAGTGTATTGCTACTTTCCTGTAGCTCAAACAGTCGAGCGTGGGTGCTTGCAAGAATTGATGAGAATGTAAATGTGTTACCTTGAAATGCAATGCGAGTCGCTCTGGGGAATGCATAAATGTAAATCTATTATCACTTTAGTACTATACCACTCACGACCACTCCTACTGTTTTTGAAAGTGAATAAATGTGTATTTACCAGCTCTTTACAGGCAATCAGCCATCATTTGAGTGCAGTTGTAGCCCACAGATGAAATGGGTCCGTTTCAACACTAAATAATGAATAAAAAACGTGAAGTGCTTTAATAACAGCAGGCTTTATAATGGAGGTGAGGTGTTTTTCCATCTATATCAAGACATGATAGGGCTGATGGTCAGCAACAGTGTCTAATTTGCTTCTATAGAAAAAAAAAGTATATACACACATGTACATTTGATATTCAGAAGACTTGGAGGTCTTCTTCTTCATCAGAGATTGACGTCAGCAGCTCTTAGCTCGTCCTGCGCTCCTCCGCCGCTGCTGATTGGCTCTAATGGCTTCATTTGGCTTTTAGACCACAGTCGGCGTTCACTGTCACACAAAAATGCATCTTTAAACAGAGACACAAGGTTTAACAGAGACACTTGTGATTATCACAAACAGTTCGTCTGATTCATGGACGACACAACCACTCCACAAAATAGTTTTTTCTTTTTTTCGAAGAAAATAAAATAAAGATTACTGAAATATGTTTTACAAGAAAATTATAATTCAGTCTTTTACTGAAAAATACACATTTAATTCAGTGTGTTACTTCCTTCACAATTGTTTACTAGAAGTTTCTTATTGAAAATTGTCAGAAAATCTATCTATCTATCTATCTATCTATCTATCTATCTATCTATCTATCTATCTATCTATCTATCTATCTATCTAT
>JAOTRC010000039.1:22821500-22839926 GCA_027497675.1 Cyprinella lutrensis
AATCCTGGAATGTTTTCATCAAAAACCTTAATTTCTTTTCGACTGAAGAAAGAAAGACATGGACATCTTGGATGTCATGGGGGTGAGTAAATTATCAGCAAACGTTTTTCCAAAAGTGAACTACTCCTTTAACCCCTTGTTGCTCCAGAGGCATGCAACCTCTGACATATATAGCAATTGTAAGTCGCTTTGGATAAAAGCGTCAGCTAAATTAATAAATGTATATGTACTCATGAAGTGGTTGAAGCCATCAACATTGGAACAACACTCACTCTTCTTTCTGTAAAAGGCTGTCTGTAAGTTTACCCATGGCTTAAACATTTATAGGAGACAAAGGGGATGGCTATTCCATGCAATACTTTATCTTCTGTGTTTGTGCAATTCTTGCTAGTTTCCTGACCAGTGATTTGTGATTTAAATAGATAAAGACCATTAAAAGACCACTAAATATTTTGCCATTTATGGCTTGGCCTATTTAGGGTTTTTTTAGTGTAAGCTATAAAAAAGGAATGATGGTCTGACTCTGCACACAGACGGATAGTTAAATTCCTCTTTATTAAACTCCAGACTGAGCCTTCCTTAGTGTGTTAAAGTTCAATATGCCCCATCTCCTCTTTAAGACCATCATGCGGACCATTATCCTTATTAACTCATCGAGTAAAATGGGTAAAAAAGTACTGTGATATGTGAGTATTTTGATGTCCATTTGTGATTCTCTGATGGTCTATTTGCATATGCGTTTAGCACCCAGTTCACTTAAGGAATAAATAAGACAATAATGCGTACACAGCAAAGTAGCGCTGAAAGCAATTTGCACTGGACTTTTCTGAATTTTAGGATGCTATGTTATACTTTAGGACTGTGCAGCATCAGCTGTGAAAGTTTCTTCTGCATTATTAGCGTTTATCCTTTGTGGAACTCAACAGGAAAAACAAGCAAACTGTTCTGACCACACATCCCACAATAAGCCTCCCAAAACATGGCTAAATAAGCCAATGTAAAGGGATAGTTCACCCAAAAATGAAACGAAAATTTAGTTGTTCCAAACCTGAATGAATTTCACTCTTCTGAACACAAAAGAACATATAATGAAGAATGTTGGTAACCAAACAGTTGTTATAAGTATAAGTCAATGGGGGCCCATAAGCTGTCTGGTTACCAACAATCTTCAAAATATCTTCTTTTGTGCTCAGCAGAAGAAAGAAACTCATACAAGTTTGGAACAACTTTCATTTTTTGGTGAACTATCCCTTTAATATTATCTGATTTATTAAGAGTACAATAAATTGTGCAATTCAGGGTCCCCTTAATATAAACACAATAGATATTAGCCTATCTATAATGCTGCAGAATAATTTTCAACGTGTGTTGTCCTTTTTAGTTCCTATATGTACCATATGTACACAAAGGACATTTGTGTAACAATGCAAAGTATCATTTTACAAGACATAATTCAAATAATAGGCTACAAATTTACAACTGGACCTGTAAATCAATTATTAAAACATAAGTGCAGTCATGCATCCTTGGAATTCCCAGTTTTAAATGACTTTATGAAAAAATAAACCCAGTTACTGCACAAGGAGAAGATGTATAGCGCCATCTAATGGTGAGCAGACACAAATGATTTCTCTGGATCTAGAGCAAACTATTTCAAAAGCTTGGCTTATATTTTTGTCTTTACATGTGTGTTTCAGAGATAGTGAGAGCCATGACGCATGTCATTAACCACGGTATGTCCATGTACTGGGGCACTTCACGCTGGTCAGCTATGGAAATCATGGTGAGTGGAGAGGACATGCTTCCTCCACATATTTAAAGCTGCAGTCTGTTACTTTTGGTGCTCTACAGTGACTTGTGGAAGAAGACTAGGCTTCTCCTTTTATAATCACACAGGTACTGGGATGTTCCACAGCGGTGCCAACCTTCCGCTGTTGACCATCAATGATCTAACTCAACCATAATAAGCAAATATGACTTTAGATTAGATTCAGATATAAGAGTGCTGAACTCCCTTTTCCTGTATCCGATTGTTCTTTAATCCAGAACAGCGGCAGCCGAAATGTTTGTTTGAGCGGCGCCCTCTACTGTACAGTAGTAAATATTTATTTCCTTTAGCCTGAGGCTTATTCATTTCACTTTTTTTGTAATAGGGCCTTAACATTTGGCAAAAATAGCATTTTTTAGCATTTTTTTTAGCAAAAATAAACAAGCAAGCCCAGATGAGAAAAAGTAAATGCAAAAGTAATGTAATGCATTACTTTTCATAAAAAGTTACTAAGTAATGCAATTAGTTACCTTTTTTTGGCGAGTAACTTAATATTTCCCGAACACGGATTATAGGTGTACAGTAGTGTTTTTCCATGATGTATTCACTCATAAAAGTTACACACTGCAGCTTTAAGTCATTACTGATTATGAAATTATTTTATATTGTCATATTTTATAGATATTAACTCTATAATAGAAGAATATTTCTCTAGAATATTTTTTGTTGCTCTGTTTATTTTTTGATTTTCTATGACACCTTTGTTTTTGCTTAACAAATCAGCATAAACAAATAGCATAGCTTTTGGGATTCTTGTTGTTTTGTTTATGGGGTGCCAACTTCACGGAGGTAACAGTAAGCACTGTTTCTATAGGCCTACTCTCTATGAAATGCCTCAAATGTAGTTTTCAGTTTTCTTCCGGGAACGTGCACTTCACAAAATTCCTCATTTAAATAATTCCTCGCATGGAATTTTCAAAAAAGGGGGCGAGGCCTGGCTGAGTTGCATTTGTAGTGTGTTGAAACTTGTGGTTATTGTAAGGGACGTGACTGACTAATCACAACACACTGGTCCAGCCAATCAGAGCACATTATGCTTTTCGGAAGGAGGGGCTTCATAGAGACGGAAACTAAAAGCGTTACTGACAGACTGGGAGGAGAAGTGCTGCAACAATGCAAAATATGACAAAAAATAATGTGTTTTTTTGTTAACATTCAAGCGTGAAAACCTATTCTAGTACATCCAAAATCAAAATTGGGGCTTAATAGGTTCCCTTTAATAGGGCATAATATGTCCCCTTTTAACAGTATTAATATCATTGTCTTTTATTTTTTGTCATGTCTTTCTCTCCATGTAGGAGGCGTATTCTGTTGCGAGGCAGTTTAATCTGATTCCACCTGTGTGTGAACAGGCTGAGTATCATTTATTTCAGAGGGATAAAGTGGAGATGCAACTGCCAGAGCTTTACCATAAGATTGGTAAAAACAAACACATATTGTACATAAATACTGACACATAAACACCCATTATTGACATTAAAATGGCCTTAAAATTGTATTAAAATATGTCTTGTACTGCAGGTGTTGGAGTAGTGTCCTGGTCTCCCCTGGCCTGTGGCATCATCACAGGAAAATATGAAAATGGCATCCCAGAATCTTCCAGAGCCTCTTTGAAGGTACTTTAATCAGTTGAATAGGACAATCTGTGTGATGAAGTGATTTAGGAGTGATTCTTTAGAAATTTGTCCTGTCTCTGAATATTTCTATGGCATCGTTGCTGATGAAGTGGATTGATTTGACCTATTTTAGAGTTAATGAAAGTTATCATGAGCATTGTAATGTTTATAAAGTGGATGTCATTACAAATGTCAGTAGACCGGGAAAAATTTAAAACGAGCAGTTCATTAATAAATCCGTAAGATCTTACCTTCATGCTGTGGAAATACAAACTGGAAGACAGAACTCAAAAAAATGTGGCTACATAAGGTCTATAGTTAATAAACTACGCGTTGGGCGGTGAGGTAGGTCTGTCAGGGCAGGTTTGCTTGTCTCACTTTCTCTCTCTCCGTGCAGCCGTATCAGTGGCTGAAGGAGAAGATTCTGAGTGAGGATGGCAGAAAGCAGCAGGCGAAGCTTAAGGAATTGACCCACATTGCTGAGAGGCTCAGCTGTACCCTGACACAACTTGCCATCGGTTGGTCTGAAGAACTTCACTCATTTTCACTTCAACTGTCACGATGTGCCACATATTATCAATGCCAGAGTGACCCAGACTGTTCTGTCACATGCAGTACAGACATGAGTAAAAGGCTGAATTCTCTTTTATGCACATAACCCACATGGCCTTAAAATCACTAAGTCATTGGGTTGTTTCCGAATTATTATTTTTTTGTTTTTGTTATATGGTGGTTTAGTTAAAAGAACATGACATAGCGAGTCTTTGGCCTCTGTAATATTAATTTTGTCCAAAAAAAGAGGATACCAAAGAGGATGCCAGAACTGTCAATCATCGCAATTTCAGGAGTGAGACGTGTTACGTACCCACACACACGGAAAAATAATTCAGGGGATTCAATCCCGTATTCAAATGTGGTTGTCATTACTGACACTTTACAGTACATGGTTGTAATCTACTAAAATTACATACCTAAAAAAACAAAAAAACGATTTTGGCTTGCTTTGGTTCATTTGGAAGCCTCTGGAGGGTACAATTCTTAATTCTAATTTTTTAATTAGTTTAAAATTGGTGCTGTTTAAAAATGTTAATTTTTATTTTAATTTTGTTATATTTTTTATTGAGTAATACTAATATATCTTTTCAAAAAAAATATTGTTTGTATTAATTGTTTTAAATTGAATTTTATTGTGTATTTTCATTCATGTTTTAATTTTTTTCTAAAGTATTGTTAAAATACTTCCTGTCCTGTATGAACAAACCTTTGGCTGCAGCACCCGATCAAGATTCCACTTATTCACTGGCTTGAAACTTTCATACTGTATGACCAAACCACAGTTTCCTCATGCATCTATTCTCTGTGTTCCTCTATAGCCTGGTGCCTCCGCAATGAAGGAGTGAGTTCGGTTCTCCTGGGTACCTCCAACCCTGCACAGCTCACTGAAAACCTGGGGGCGATACAGGCAAGAGATTTATGATTTATCAAAACATGTCAAATACACTGTCACACTGTGAAATCATAAGCTTCTACAGCTCTCTGCTCTTGACTCTTAACACTTCTGAACCTCACATGGTTCATTTACATTTAAAACATCAAAAACAGGATATTGCTTGATGCTATTTTTATTTGCAATGGCAAACTTTCACCCACCGATGGAAGATCCAAAGCCTCAGACAAAAGATGGTTTTATTAAGTGGTTTCTAGCTTGGCGAAACTATTTAGACCAATGGTTTTCAATTAGCAAACAGCAAACTTTCAAGGGGGGCTCAATATGATTTTAAATTATTTAAAATGAAAACAAAACAAGAATTAAATAATTAATCATTAAACAATTAAAAAATCAAAATATTTCATATTTTAATTCACCCCCTCAGACCTGAAAAGGTCATGTATTTTTTTTTAATTAAATCTTAATCTTAACATTTTATTAGGTAGAAATAGTGACTAATATTTTTATTTAATTCTTAATTAGTAAATCAGAAACAACTAGAAAACTTTTTGTTGTGGACAATGGGCAATGAAATCAAAACGGTTGAGAACCACAAATTGAGACTACCTTAAAGGAGTAGTTCACTTTTAAAAAAAAAAAAACTTTTGCTGATAATTTACTCACCCCCATGGCATCCAAGATATCCATGTCCCTCTTTCTTCAGTCGAAAAGAAATTAAGGTTTTTGATGAAAACATTCCAAGATTTTTCTCCATATAATGGACTTCAATGAGAACCAAATGGTTCAAGGTCCAAAAGACGGTTTCAGTGCAATCAGCAAACTGTTCAAAGGGCTTTAAGCGATTCCAGACGATGAATAAGGGTCTTATCAAGTGAAACGATCGCTCATTTAAAAAAAAAGGTTTAAGTTTTATAAGCTTGAATGGTTGCCTTATAATTAATGATGAAATAATTTTCATTTTAAGTGAATAATGACATTGAACATTTGACTTGGTTGCCTGCATTTTTAATAGTTACATCACATTCTCACAACAGGTTCTTCCAAAGATCACTACTCAAGTGGCCTCGGACATCGACAAAGTCCTGGGTAACCGTCCCCACAGTAAGAAGGACTACCATCACTAGGCCTTTCTGTGAACCTGTAAGCCTTGAGACTCAGGATCCCGTGCCAGCCCTATTGTGTCGGCGGGTGTCCACAGTGTGAGATTCGATTCCCACCATTGTGTGTCTATGTCAACTTCTTCTGCAGAGAGCCATTGTTACCATTACAGTAGAAATGCTAAAGTGTTATGCATGCTTCTGTTCGACCTAAACCTGAGCTCAACCTTGCATTAAAATCTCTGTGGAGAGACACCTGCCTGTGAAGCACAGAAGCTCCTGGAATCCCTCATCCATGGGGTTTTGCATACAGCTGTCCATCGCCCATATGTGCCAAAGTGAACCTGGTCTTGACCCTTGACCTCTGGATATTCATTCTGAAAAAGGGCGAATGACAGGCCCTGCTTACTGTCTATTAAAAAAAGTGAAGAAACTGCATATCGCACTGAGAATGTAATGGCAAAGAACTGTGATGTATGGCAGAGCAGCATGTGGAGTTAAACTGTGTAAGATGTGTGCATTAGTAAAAATGTGTTGGATTAAAAAGCCATCAACAGCAAAGTGGACTGTTATGATGTTTAAATGTTCTCCAAAATATTAATCCATCCATCCATCGTTGCTGGACTGTTTGTGTATGTTCCCTCTGTAATACCTACAATTTGTGTCATGTCTAATCTGTTCAATAATTTCTTATTTCTCCATTTTAAATGAACATTATAAAAGAAACTAGTTTGTTTAAATGCTTTTCCAGTGATAAAGTTGATGAACACTGGTTAAAGACAAATGCTTGCTGCTGTTTTTGGTAAGTTTTGAACTGCTAAGCAGTACATACTTGAAGCCGGAGAGAAATAAACTGCACAAACTGTAATGTCCAAGGAGTGACAAATGAGTCAAACTGTTTACAAACATGGAAATGAGGAAGCTGTTAATGAATGAGTTGTGCAGAGTGCTTTTAACATCAAAATAAAAATGTGCATCTCCAGGTTGTGTTTAATATATAATAATCAATATAATATAATGAATGTTGGAAGTTATGAAGTGTTTGTGTGACCAAATTGGAAGTTACATTGCTGGTTTATGAACTTTGCTACAAAACGTTGCTACAAAAGTTAAAAAACCCAAAAAACCGAACCGTCCATAACTAATTTAAAGGTAGAACAACTAGGGCATAACTGAACGGAGGAAATAGGTCACAAGAAAATACTGAACAATTCTGATCTCCACAGAAACCATGTCCCTCCCTCAATGCAACAAGCTCCTCCCACTTATGTTTCCTATTGGATAAACTCCCTGTCAGTTTCAAAATCCGCTTTTTTCATTTGCTCTCCCTCGTCTTCCGTCACCTTAATTTGAATTCATACCCGCCAAACATTCTAGGCCGCGATATACTTTATTCAAACAAACACTTCGAAACTACACTGTTTATAGCAGTCGAGAACTTTATTTTTTAACCAAGTGTTTGTTTTGTTATTTATTATTCAAATAAGTCGTCTAAAAGGAAAGAAGGAAACCTCCCTCTCTCTGTCTCCAAGGCTGCAGGCTGTAAACTGAAAGCACAGCAGTGCGGTGGGTGAGTCGCTCTCCCTACAATCATGATGTATTTGTTTATTATGCGATATATGTGATTAAACATATCTCGAAAACAATAAGGTCGTTGGATAGAATCGTGTTTTGGACTATCCACTTTCATTTGAAGCTCATTGGGAATGTTGATTCACGGCCGGAGGAGCAGCCCGAGGGGCGACAGTGTTTGTGTTGCTGCTGCTGATGATGATGAAGATGGCAGTATCAGCAGTATGATGAAGAGTGACTCCTTCAGCATGAACCAGTCCTTTCCCTCCGCACGCAACTGCACTCTCACCCGCATGGAAGCATCAGGTGGGGCCACGCAGCATCCACACCTGAGCCACAATGTGTGGACTTATATAAAGTAATATAAATATCTAAAATAATAACACTAAACTATCAAAACCACAACAATACAGTATACAGCTGTAGTTGCTAAAGAGGATATCTTCTAAAATAGTTTGCTCTGATGATTGGCTTACTTTTGTTCACCCTCATATTGTTCCAAAACTTAACTTATTAAAAGATAATTGTGACTTTTTATCTCACAATTCTGATCAATTCAGAATTGTGAGATGTAAGCTTGCAATAGCGACTTTTTCCATGTTACAATATCCAATTTAGAGGAGAAAATACTGACTTTTTCTCAGAATTGTGAAATATAAACTGACAATTGTGAGGAAAAAAGTGGCAGAAACAAGCTTCAACTTACCCAGGCTGCATTTATTTGATATAAAATGGAATAAAAAGAGTAATAATGTGAAATTTTATTGCAATTTAAAATGGCTATTTTCTTTTTAATATATTTTTTTCTTTTTAATATATTTGTAATGTATTCCTGTGATAGTAAAGCTGAATTGTCAGAATCATTACACCAGTCTTCCGTATGATATGGTCCCTCATAAATCATTCTAGGATGCTGAGTGATTTGGTGCTCCAGAAACAATTATTATTATCAATAATGAATAGAGAGTTCATAAGAATAGCATTTTTGGCCATAGAAACATTTTGTTACATTATAAATGTCATTAATCTCACTTTTTAATGCATTTTAACTCTCAAATGAATGCATCCTTGTTGAATTCTTAAAAAAAGTACTAACCCTAACTTTAGAATGGTTGTGTAATATGTAATTAAAGGGAATGGTCCCTGAAGCTGTTCTTCTGCCGAACATCTCCCTTTGTGTTCCAGTTGCACTGAAATTTAAATGGGTTTGGGAAGTTGAGTAAATAATGGAAGAATACACATTTTTATCTGACTTGTTTCTTTTCCAAAAGGTGATTCGCATGTTGGTTCATCTGTGGCGATGAGGAATCTTCAGATTTCTGATCTGCATTGCTTCCAACCTGTGTCTCCATCATCAAATCAAGGGTCTCCTGTGTTGGAGAACTCTCTGCTCAGACAGCTCATCTGTATCGCTCCAGAGAAGAGAGGCACAACTCTCACCATCAACCCGAATAAAGCTGTCCTGTCCATTAACTGCACCACATCACAGGTATCAGACAGTTGTGCTAGTCAAAGGCCTTTTTCTGATTAAATAAAGGCCTACATTACATTATATTGATAATGGGAATACTTGACTTGGTCTTTTTGCTGCACTATTATTTATACAATTTCTAAATTATGAAGGATTCCAATGATCTCTGTCTCTGTCTCTTTTTTGCAAGGTTTTGGATGCAAATGAACATGCTTGTAAGCTGTTTGATTGTGCATACAGTGATTTGATTGGCCGGAAGCTGACCTCTCTACTAAGATCCAATCAGACGCTAGTAGAAGTCCTGAAGGAGGAGACTCTGGATTCTGATGGGAACCTAGTTGCTATTTCTGCAAAAGTGGTATAAAACAATGGATTTAATTAAACAACAATTTACTTCGCTGTCGCTCAACTTATTTGATCCATGAATTTATAATTTCTTCCATGCTGTACGTTTTGTCTTGAGCCACTTTTCCACCGTCGAGCTGAACGGTTCCAGTTGTATTTCCACTTGAGTTTGGTATGATACAGCCTGTTTACAAACCATTCCCGGCCTTGAATTCTCAATTCTGGAAGAATCCGTGGACTGTCATCACCATTCAGGATTGTTTACTTGGCTGTTTCTTGGCTACCAGTTTCTCTGTAGCTGTCTAAGTGTGCTATTTCAGCATCGTAAGCAAAAATTAATATTAAATTAAAAGCATTTATTCATCTATTTACATCACATATCGTCTGTAAACTCTTGGCAACGACTGATAATTTATTTAATGCCAAAAAGCTCTATTATTATCAGTCCCAATGCCACAGTGGGAAATGAAACCACATCCATACCGAATGGACTGTGTCCGCACGGAATGGAGTGATTAAGCAAAGAGAACATTTTGCCCCGATGGTGGAAAAGTGTTTTTGGCTCTGATCTCTGCTTTCTTATGCTGGATGTGAGCGTCACGCACGGCTCTGGCTCATTCTCTCCACAGGTGACTGCAGTGAGTTTGACAGGAGCTGAGTTTCCTGTGTCTGTGTGGCTTCAGATATCGGAGCAGCAGCAGATCTCAGAGCTCCTGCTGGAGCGAGTGGAGAGAATCACGGCACACGTGACTTTCACTCAAAATGTGAGATTCATTCCCTTGTGAACTGAAAGGATCACTTATTAAGTTAAGCATGATGTTGATCATTAGTGTCATTTTTAAAAGAGTATATACTACCGTTCAAAAAGTTGTGGAGTTAGTAAGATATTTAAATAAATTGTCACTTAAATTCAGCAAGGATGCATAAATTGATCAAAAGTGACCTGCACCGTGTCTAGACCAGAAGCAAGCGACGCCATTAAAGCTAATAGAACCCATTATAATAGTTGACAGTAATTCTGTCAACACTGAATGTGGTAAACAGTAATTGATTTTAAAATTGATTCCCCATTATATTTCTGATGTAGCACGACTGTATTCAACACTGTTCATAAGAAATGTTTGTTGAGCTGGAAATAATGATGCTGAAAATTCAGCTTTGCCATCACAGAAATATATTAATATAGAAATGTTTTTACAAATTTTAATAAAATTTCTTAATATTATTATTTTAATTATATTTTATTTAATCAAATTCAGCCTTTTCTCATCTTAAGAGATTTCTATCAAAAAATCCCTTCTGATCCAAAGCTTTTGGGGTGGGTTAGTGTAGTGTGCCATTGAAGAAAATTGTATTGTAAAGCTGCTGCTCAGTGGACCAGAAAAGTTCCAGCTCCTTGTACTGTTTCCTCAGGGTGGAGTCCTCAGTTGTGATGCCACTTTTGCCCATCTCTATGGTTACCACGCTGCTGAGGAGATGACTGGACTTTCAATCATGTCTCTTATGCCATCTTTACAGATTCCCTTCCACTGCAGGACAACTCCCAAGGTCATGATCGTCATGATGCTAGTGACAACAAAAATAACAGTCTGAATCAGAACTTCATGATTGGTTCTGTCAAACCAGCATTTTGCCAGAATGTTATATTTGTATTATTTATATACTTATATAGTTTTTATTAATATATTGAATTGGCTTTTTTTGTTCTCATTTAAATTTGTTACATTTTTAGTAATATTGGGCTTTTTATTTTTTTACTATTTAGGTTTTATTTATCTGTTTAGTTTTTGTCTCTTTGTTTTTTTAGTAATTGTAGTGCTTCAAGTTATTTAGTTGTTTGCCAAGCCAAAATTTGCATTTAGTTTTTTTTTGCATCTAATATTTATATAAGTAATTAATATATACAAGTGTTTTTAATCATTTTGATTTGGTTTCATTTTCAAAAACAATCGTATTGTGCACCTTTGTTTCTTTGCTCTTTATCTCAGGTGTTGCGTATGCAGAGATTGTTTGTGAAAGCCAGGACTGGTTTGGTGGTTCCAGCATGTGTCCGCCTGCAGGCCGCTGTGTCCTGTGGAAAATCACCGCTCCAGATGAATGGATCGGCACATCCAGAACCTTCTGATGCTTCACTCCTAAGCTTCCGATGGCCCAACCGACATCCTTCAGGTCCGTCCTCTCGTTCACCAGTGCATGCAGAGTTGTAACTGTTCGTTTTATTGTGCTGCTTCAACAGACTGAAGTCACAAACACAGTCAATCTTAAGTATGTGTTGTCTCGTACTTTCACATCGAAAATATGAATATGCAGATTTCTTAACTGTGAATCAGATTTCTCTGTATGTGGGGATTTATTTATAACCCAAGGTTGCTAGTTATAGTGCATTTCCAATATTTTGTCTGACTTGAAAATCTATACTAATGTTTCTTGTTGGTGTTTGTCCAATCTAATTAAGAAAGTTGCTGATAAATGTAATTATATCAAATACATTTCAATTAAATTTTTCAAATTGCTATTGATTTTCAGTATGATCAACACAGTGCACTCTTGTCCTGCAGGTGGTAAATCATGTACGGATGGTGTCCTCTCCCCTAGCACCGGTGTGCTGTACTCTGGGTCAGTGTGTGTGTTTGCTCCCAGTAGCTGTCTCCTGACGCTCCTGCCCAACGGCACCATTCACAGTCTCAACAACCCCTTCAGCTCTATGCTGTTCGGATACAACAGCAGTCAGCTGCATGGAAAGGTAGAGATGCTATGAAACATTCCCTTTTATTTGTCCCCTGTTGCTGGGATTTACTTTTTAGGGTCTGTAGAACTCTTTTAATAAAGATATGCTTTGGGATGGTTCACCCAAAAGTGAAAATTGTCATCACTTACTCACCCTCAGGTTGTTCTTAACTTGTATGAGTTTCTTCTGTTGAACACAAAATATATTTTAAAGAATGTTGGTAACCAGACATGTGACTAAAGCTATTGCCTTCCATAGTATTCATAGAAGGTAATGGCTACTGTGACCAACTCGGCCAACTTGGTTATCAAATAGTCATAGTTTTTTGGCCCGATCAAAACTAAACCAGTGCAGAAATATTCTCTGGAGTCTGAATATCAATAATTGTAAATAAATAAATAAAGATGAAATTGATTCATGGTCGCTAAGGGATAAAAATAACCCTGATCCAACCTGTAAGCGATGTGTCGAAGCTAGTTTACATGCTAACAGCAATTCTTTGCACCTGTGTAGAACGTCACATACCTGATACCAGCATTTTATGAGCGAATTCGTGCTGCGGAACGAAGCGACCAGCCTGCATCTCATCCACAAGATGCAGCCATCCCCTCTGACAGCCACACAGGTAAAGAGACATGTGCTGTAAGGACACACACTTTAGCTTGTGATGATGTTCTAAAATCCATTCTCATCCTGTCTGCCTACTTCTCAGACCCTTGTAGATGTTCTGCCCTCACTACTGACATGCTCTCAACTAAGGATGACCAACAGGAGACATGTAGTGAGTTCTTACTGTGATTTGCTGAATACACTCTTAAATTTAAATTGCTGTCCCTTAAAGGGGTCATAGAATGAGAATTCAAATGTTCCTTGATCCTTTGTCATGTCCATTGTAATATAAAAAATACCCTGTAAGTTTCCAAACTTTTATTATTCCAAAAACTATTCCTAGAACTACAGAAACATGACCCGATCTGGCAATCTTACATAGCGTGGTTATAGCAGATATAGGGCCGCAAAGCAAATCTAGAAGAGCCTTTCACCCTGTTATGACTTAATGAACCACTGAAATGATTTTGGAAACATTATTTATAAGGTAAAAAAAATCGTACTTTGTGTTGCATTAAAACAGAGCGTTGAAATCAGAAGCTAAAATTAGGCTGGTAAAAATGCCTTTTTTTATAAATTATGACCATTTTTGATGTTAAAATCACACTAGCAATATATGGGCACCCCCAGGAAACATTTAAATAATCCAGGCTATGACCCCTTTAAATTATTATTATTATTTTTTTTATTGTACCTTTGTTTTGTTTTTCCTGTACTGATTTGAATGAGATATTTTTGCTGTAACGTCAATGTTGAATAAATGATTGCTGTTTTCATTATGTATTAAACAGTGTTTTATCTCTGGATGATGTGTAGATCTAAACACAGTGCTTGCTGGTGACAGTGTAATGGTGCATCTAGCCATGCGTAGGAGAGTGGGTCTTGGGAAAGGAAAGAGAATCTTTACTGGGACCATCACTAAACTGGAGAAGGAGAGCAATGTCCCACCCACCATGACCTCACCTGCTGTCACCTCCACACTACTGAATGGGTTAGATACTCCACTAAATCCTACCATTTAGCTTTTGTTGATGTGCACAGATTTATAGTGAATTTCTCAAAGTCTGTCAGAAACATGTCCAGGTCATATTGTACCTGGAAAAAAAAAGTACTTGCGGTAAAAGTACTAAAGGAAATGAAACCCATTTATCATTATAAAAAAAGTTTTGCCAATTGTCTTGGCAGCATTTGTTGCTTGTAATACTTTTGCGATTTAAATAAAAAATAAATTGAAATGTTATTTTTCTATTATATGTAGTGTACCATTTATTATTGTCTTAATAATGAAAATTTCACTTTGTCGAATTTTTTTTCTAATTTTCCTAATCTTTTTGAAGAATCGATTTATATTTTGATTTTGTGATGAAATATAAACTGTCTTTGTGTGATTCCCTCTTAACCATAAAAATATGTATCGTCTTTCTGTTCATGTCAAAAAAAAAGCACTCTTTTTACCTTATTCACAGCAGTGCCATCTTCACCTTTTTAACGGGTCTGTTAGGGACGTGCATCTCTTCAGTGGGTGGTACTTTTTATTTTAAGGTGTTTTTTGGATTGTTCTCCTGATGAAACTCTGCAAAAATATCTTTCCAAGAAATATCAGTTGACAAAAAATTCCAGACAGCATGAGCTGTGGAAAATAAGTGATCTAGGAGCTTTTTATAGCGGATGCTATTGAGAACACAGCACGTTTATCCCAGCTTACCGCCTCGCTTTCATACCTGTCATGGTGCTGCTCTGAATAAGCTCTATAGATCCGAAAAGACGTCAATGACTAGTGCAGATTTCTATGATTTGACATAGTTCTCTCTGTTTATCTCAGGTTGGATGACACTACAGAGCTTTGCGAGAAGACTGTGGATGTGTCCACTCAAGACTCTGAGTCTGACTCTGCCAACTCTACCGCTGCTCTGCTACAGACCTTTGCTTTGGTGGAGTCCCTGGAGGTCCACAGGACCTGCCCTTCTGCTATGGTTTCCACTCAGTGTGGCCCATTTGGGCGCCTCTTCACTGGGCGAAATTCTTCCAAGGCAGGCCAAAACTCAGATCGTAAAGAAGCTCCAGTAAAGTCCTCTGACTCTGTACCACATCCTGAAAATCACACGCAGGCCTGTCAGTGTTCAGAGCAGGCCCGGCTTCAGGACTCCAGTTTTGAGGTGATTTCCCTAGGCAGTGGTTCATCATCTGGGTTCTGTGAGCGACTTGTGGGCGGTTCTGGTCCGGAAAAGGTAGATGAGTCTCAGCAGGGATGTCTGCAAGTGGAATCTGGCAGCACCTTTCTGGATTTGAACTCCAACGGAGATGTCATTGTTCATGCCATGTCAGAGATGGACCTGAACGACAGCATTGAGATCCCAAACGCACCTGTAGATCTTAACCATTCACTCACCTCATGTGACACTGCTGAGCTCCTGCGTACTCCTTCTCCCTTCATTGTTGAGTCAGACACTGAGGCAGAAGTCAGCTCTAGGCAAGAAGCAAGACAAGAAACTGCCCCATCACCTAAAGAAAAGCAGGCAAGCCCTCAGGTAAAGGCCTTAGAGCAACTGCCAAAAAATCATCTTACTAAAGTTCTGGAACAGTGGAATTCCTTTTCGGAAAATGACGTTGGCCGAGCTCTGGATCTCCGGAGGGGGAGGGGTGGAATGCTGTTGCCAGGGGATAACCCTGCCACCTCCACTCCTAAGAAAGTCAAGGTGAACTCTTCCATTCCAGAGGGCAGGATTCATGTGACGTGCTACAACAGAGACGGAACGCCAATCGGTATGTCAACCTCTACCTCACCTGTTTGAATAATACTAGGGACACACAATGAGCAGAACTTTATATAATTCTTTTTTTTTTTTTTACTTGCCATTACGGTGCATTGAGTGGCAAAAAAAAATTCTATAATGACTGTTAAACTGTCGGTGTTATAGCATCGGTGCTACTTTCATATATAGTATCACTATTCAGTGGTCTTTTTTCATATTGTAATGAATGGCTAATTAGTGACATCTTGTAAATTGAAATAGCATTTTTTTCCCTCTCAATACTAGTTTTATGGTGAGCAAGCATAATCTTTTTGTTTGTAGATCATCATATAGATGGCTAGAAACTCGGCTAAAGCAAGAAAACATTGACGTTTTTGTCAACAAGGACAATGAAATTAAAGACCTTTAAAATTAGAGGAAATAGAGAATATTTTGGAACATTAGGAACTTAACAACTTTAAATTAGAGGAAATAGAGAATATTTTGGGAACTAAACAACAATGTAGCCCACTGACTTCCATTCTATGCAAAATTCTATTACCTTTAAAGGGATACTCTACTTTTTTAGGAAATAGTCTCATTTTACCACTCACCCAAAGTTAAACAGTTGAGTTTTACCGTTTTTGAATCGATTTTCTGATATTTAGAAGAATATCAGCAACCAGACAGTTTCTGGTCTCATTGACTTCCATAGTAGGAAAAATATATACTATGGAAGTCAATGAGTTCCTGATATTACTGAAATACTGATATTCTTCTAAATATCAAAAAATCGTCTGAATACATTCGAAAACGGTAAAACCCAACTGTTTAACTCTGGTAGAGTGGTAAAATGAGTCTATTTCCCAAAAAAAAGTGGATTAGCCTATCTCTCTAAGACATAATAAATTATGATTTAATAACAAGCAACACATTTAAGAAAAAAATAAGAGCATTCATTCATGATGTACAATATTGTTAATTGATGTCCTTACCTGTAGTCAAGCCTGAGTGGATGTTCATTGAGGAAGACAGCAAACCAAACCATCATTTATACTCCCTCGCTGGCCCAGCCTCTGCTTTTTTTTTTCTTTTCTTTTTTTTTTTCCTTTACTTTTTTTCACGTTTCATGCTTGTTTCTGGAAGGAAAATATTTCAAAAGAGAATTTCATCTTTGTTGATCACATGCATTGTTGAAATGCATCACCTGATACTATTCTGGAACACATATTTCCTATTTTAAATGAAGTTTTAAGCAATGTAAAACGTTTTGATGACGGTAAACCTTTTCCAGTAAAAATATTTCTGGTTTTCTCAAAAAAAGTTTGAACTTCTGATCATTACAAACCTTTGCAGCTCGTATAGGTCATGGGAAACTGTATATATTTTATACTGTACAGGTACAGGATGTAAAACACAGTCAGCATCTTGATATCTGTACTACTCAACGAATAAAATAAAACAGGACATCTGGTGTGAACCATTATATGGGTAACCTTTATGTAGGTTGGGTAACTTTAAATGAAACACGAAATCCATTAAAGTCTTCTGCATGATGAAAGAACAATCTCTTGAGTCTAAACAAACATAAAAAGGCCACTCCTTGACAGTCAATATCTTCAGAATTAGCCAAACAAATTAAAATATGTTATTAAACTTTATTGAAAGGTTTGTCCAACTTGCAGCGCAATGCTACAGTGCAAAAAAAAAACTGTGGCCAAACCATTAGACAGCTTACCAATGAGGCAGTAGTACCCTTAAAGAGACAACATGTTAAGACCCTAAAAGGTGCAAATTTGTGCCTTAAAGTAGTAATAAATACCCTCAATATGTTACTTTGGACCTTTTAGGGTAAATGAGATCTTTTCTTTGAGGGTACTGCTGTTACAAGGTCATGCATCTAGCAAGTCTGGACAACTCTGGCCCACAAGACCCACTTTTCAGCAGTTTAGCTTCAGCCTTCAAATGCACTTGCCTCTGCCTTTCTAGTAATTCTGAATGCATCCATTAGCTTGAATTCCAGTGTTCTATTAGGGATGGAGCTAAATTCTGCAGGAAAGTTCTAGATCTTGAGGGCCATAGTTGCTCACCCCTGCTCAAAAGGTAGTTTTGCACTTTTTTTAGAAGTATATAGCATAGCTTTCATTAATACATAATTAATTGTGTATTGTATAGTACATTATTTCAATTTTAATTGGAACAGTATAAAAACTTAGGTAAATATACAAAAAAATATATAAAATTGTGTAAACTTTCACATTTCACTTTCATTTAGCACAGATATTGGAAAGATGGAGTGTCAGGCAGTGCTGTTGAGCAATTTGACGTCTTGTGTTGTCAAATCAACAAGAACAACAAACACCTAAATGTCTTTCTTCATACGACCTTAAGCGCATGCATTCAAATATGTTCTTTTAAAAAAATTAAATTGACCAACAATGCGATAGGCACATGAAAGTCGCCAAGGACTGCGAGAAAGTGAAAGGTGAAAAATTTCCTCATAGCGGAGGAATTTGTCATTCCTTACTAGAAATGTATCTTGAAATATGATGCTGCGTTGAATATTGTCTGACAATAACAGGACTGCAGCATTAATCATTAATGAAAATTCTGTCAGTATTTACTCACCCTCATGTTGTTCCAAACCTCTACTTGTTAATTTGTCCTGCTGAACACAAAGGAAGATATTTGGAAGAATGTTTTAATCAAACATATCTCATTCCCCATTGACTACCATAGTATGTAGTGTTGTCAAAAAACTCGGTACTTCGGTACCAAGTCGGTACTAAAAAAAAAAATGTTACGGTACCAGCTTTTCTAGGTACCGAGTACCTGGTTAATCCAGTTCTAGACGCGCTGTCTGAAAGGTGCACAGTTGCGTCCTCTTCATAACGCTGATATGCTCTCTCTCTGAATCCACTTGTTGACACGAAAGGAGGAAAGAGCCACATATGGAAATATTTTGGATTAGGCTAATG
>JAOTRC010000039.1:22859803-22874304 GCA_027497675.1 Cyprinella lutrensis
TCAGGCACACCTGAATTAATCAATTTGACCAATAATGGCAGACAGGAAACAAGGAGCTGGCTTAAGTTCAGGAAGTAGCACAGCTGTGAATGAAGCCCATTAGGACATTTAAAGTAGTAGCTTTTATAAACATGCCTTAGAAAAAATTACGTTACAGCTGTGCATCTTGAGACCAAACAATGACACTGACATATTTAATGTTGTTAAAACATCTCAATGCATTTTAGGGTAGGACTAGGCTTAAAAGTCTTGTCTGTGATACTGGGGGTTATGGCTAATATTAACAAATGAAAGATTTGCAAAATAATTGTTACTATTGAAATTCTCTTGAGCATGAACTTGACCTTTAGCCTCTGCATCGTCAAAAATTCACTTTGAAAGTCTGGCCATATCCTGCATGAAATGAATAATGCAAGAGGTCAGAGGTATCTTTCTCAGTAAGTGACAACAACAAACACATTTGAACCAGGTCTGTGGATTTACTTTAAAATTACAGACTGTTATGATGTAGCAGGGGTACCACTCTCAAGAAGACTGAATACCACGTATAGTGTTTGTTGATTGTCACTGCTGTTCCTCTACAGGTGTTGATGTTTGCTGATCGTTTTTTCCTGCAGGCATTGATAGTGATTGTTAATTGTTGAAGGGCTCCTGTCGGATACAATCATGGTGCTCATTTTGAGTCGGCGTCTGAATCATGGGAACTCTGGTGGCGTGCCTGAATCGCCAACAATCAAGCGTAAAATCTTTGAGATGGAGTCAAAGACCCTGAGCGAAGTGTTCAACTTCTCATCCGGTTCCTCTCACTCTGAGAGCGTCCTCCAGGTCTTCAACGAATTCCGCGACAGCCGCCTCTTCACGGACGTGATCATCAGTGTCCAGGGGCGCCAGTTCCCCTGTCACCGCGCCGTGCTGTCGGCCTGCAGCAGCTACTTCCGTGCCATGTTCTGCAACGACCACAAGGAGAGCCACGAGATGCTGGTGGAGATCAACGGCATCCAGGCGGACGCTATGGACACGTTCCTGCAGTACGTTTACACCGGACATGCCTGCATCACCACACACAACGTCCAGTTCCTCTTCGAGACCTCCAGCCTCTTCCAGATCACCACTCTGCGGGATGCTTGCGCAAAATTCCTGGAGGAGCAGCTGGACCCCTGCAACTGCCTCGGCATCCAGCGCTTCGCAGATGCCCACTCTCTCAAACAGCTGGCCAGTCGTTGCCGTGCTTTCGCCTTGCTGAATTTTCCAGAGGTGGCTCAGCATGAGGAGTTTCTAGACCTCCACAAGGATGAGCTGGAGGAATACTTGGCCAGCGACGAACTGTCCATTGGCAAGGAGGAGGTGGTGTTTGAGGCGGTCATGCATTGGGTCTACCACGCCGTGGAGTATCGCAGGCCCATGCTGAAAGATCTGCTGCAACATGTCCGACTGCCTCTGCTTCACCCCAACTATTTTGTCCAGACGGTGAGTGGCACATTCAATTTCATTTGGACAGGTGGAAATTATATTATTTTTTTTTAGTTCAACAAATCCAGACATGTTCTACTTGGATGTTTATAGAGTGCTACAGTGTTGTTGTATTTTTATAGGCCAACCTGGAAGCTAGCATCAACCTGGTTCACTTGACAAATGTCCCAAGCCACCTCTGTAGTCCAACTTTTTTCAAGACAAGTAAAATAAATGTGAATACACCTTGAACTTGTGTTAATCACAGACCTTATTTGAGGCATTTAACAAAATCATAAGTGCTCGATTGAACCATAAGTGCTAAAATTCTATTATTTCAGGGTTTTGACCTACAAAAAAAATTCTTTGGGTTTAGTATATGGTCCTAAAAGTACGAAACTAGATAAAGCAAGGACTTGAGATTTGGCTATTTGTTGAGTTTCGCTTCAATTCAAAACACACTTAAATCAACCAGCTAATCAAGATCCTGGAGTTCGCTAGAAAAGTATCAGCAGGTGTGTTGAACTAGTCAGTTCAAGCTTTCTTTATTGTCATAATGGAACAAGATTAGCTGGACTCTGTAGGAAAGCAGATATGAGGAAACGGGTTTGAAGTCAAGTAATAAGATTGTGGTCATTTCTCCGCTGCAGGTGGAAGGTGATAAACTCATCCAGAACGCTCCAGAATGTTACCAACTGCTGCATGAAGCACGTCGCTACCATGTACTTGGCAATGAGATGATGTCACCACGTACAAGACCCCGCAGGTAAAAAAAAAAAAATTGGTCAATGTCAGATCACATTGACAGCATCTCCTTTAGTTTTTTCTTCTTGTGAAGGAATAAAATAACATGCATTTTACAGAGAAATTGAAACCCCTGAACACTGAAACCACTGTTAACACCAATTAACTCAATGACATTGCCAAATAAAAATGCACTCATGTTGCCTCAGAGTTCACGTTTTACTGGAAAATCCACTGAAGCTGAAAGTATTGAAGGTACTTGATTCTGTTTGAAATAGGAAGTTATTATAAACGTTGACTGTTTAGTTATTCATTTTCTTTATCAGTATTGCTTATTCTTTTTGATTTTGAACGACCCCCTTAAACCCAAAGTATACTTCAGTTTGATGCGCTTTTTGCGTTTAACCTTGACTTTGAAACAATACGCTGATTTCACGCTGCCGCCATTTTGAAATCGGTGGGAAGAAAACCGGAATTGTCGCCTTTAATTATAGGAGAGTCGCGAATGCGATGGCATATTGTTGGGATTAATCTAGAAATTAGTTATTCTAAAAATGTACACATTTCTTTCATACTGTAGACTTTATACATTGAAATTTAATTATAAATACATTTTTTTTTTATGTATAATTCAGAACGTAAAAAAAAGAAGCAGGAACGAACTATATTCATATCCTATATTGGATATTAACATCCAATAGTTTAAATCGCGGCTTCAGGTTGGTAGTCCAAGCCATCGTTGTCTATCTGTACTTCCTGGGTTCTTCCTACCGGAGCCTCGCTTTCCATTTCATAATGGCGGCTGCGTGAAATCAGCGTATTTGCCTGGGCCAGTGTTGCCATTTAATAAGTAAAAATATGATTGGACCTAAAAAAATCATTTACTTGCATTGCACTAAAAACACACTGTGTCTTTGACTTTAGCATGGCCGGCACCACTCACGGTTTTCTTCAAGAGAGCAAATGTAATCAATTTCTACACTTACTCGATTAATCATGAGTGACGAGGACATTAGGTACTTTGTTGTTTTAGAAAGAATCCATCTAAGGGCTCGGCATTAATTTAAGAAAAGTCTTTGTTTAGTGGCAGCATGTCTTATTTTGGAGGGAGTATTTATTTAGGGAAATATCTGTTTGGAGGAAGTTTCTGTATTTTTAGTTGACTATCTGTATAGCAGTCAGATATGGGGAGCTGTAATCTGTACTGGAAGGCAGTATCTTAATATGGGCTTTCTGTATTTAGATTCAGTATCCTAATATGGGGTCTGTATCTGTATTTAGAAGCCGTATCTGTGTTCTGGTTGTTATCTGTGTTTGGAGGTAGGATCTGGCATTGGGTGCTGAAAATGTATTAGCTTGTTTTCAGACATTCCCATCTGCCATAAAACCTCTGTCAAAATCATATTTCAAAGTGATTTGGTGGTTTAAAAATGCACACATTCAGCCTAGAGAAACCACAAAATGCAAAACATTCACTGTACAGGACTTAAGTTATTGTCTGCACTAAACCCACATAAAGAGCCGTGAAGGTGCTCAATGTTAACATTGTTGCATAGTGTTTTTCAGACTGCTGTTTGTGTGTTTGGTTGGGGGTTATTTTAAAAGGAAAAACACACTTGAAAGTGTCTAGGAAGAGTATTATTTTTCCAATGAATCACTGCAGAAGCTCATTGTACCTTAAGCATTTAATGAAGCTTAACCACATCCTGATGTTGTCATCTCTTTATTCCTCCACTTCAAAGCTCATGCTTATCTGAAGATTGTTTCCATCTCTCTGCAGGTCCACTGGTTTCTCTGAGGTCATTGTGGTGGTGGGTGGTTGTGAGCGAGTGGGGGGGTTCAATCTGCCATACACAGAATGTTACGACCCTGTGACGGGAGAGTGGACATCTCTTGCTAAACACCCCGAGTACACTAAGTCTGAGTATGCTGTATGCGCCCTCCGCAACGACATTATCGTGTCAGGTAAGACCCTCATATTCCCGCCTCACAAATTGAAAAATATGATATTTGCTGCACTTTTAGTACTGTGTGTCCTGTGCTTGGTCACAGTGACTGATCAGCAAGAGGCTAGTTTTGCAGAACCCAAACACTCTGCATCATCATAATGTATTATATAAATGGAAATGAATATTTCAAAAGACTATTTTAGCCTACATTTCACTACAATATAGGAAAATGAAAATACTTTTGTCCTAATTTCTTCACTTGCAAGAAATAAACCCTTGAGCTTTTATTTAGGAGAAAACACCAGATTGGCATGCTGATCGCGTGAGCAAAGTGCACACTTTTCTTTAACTTTCAAGCACTTCACGCCCTACGACCTACACCACTGTTGTTATTTCGTGACGGTCGTCTTTTTGCTAAAAAGAAAAGCACTTAGTGCAAAACTGCAAATGTTCGCTCCGTTATCGAAAATGTAAAAAAAAGAAAATGTCTTCCCCTCGCTTGGACCCCAAGTGCGCATGGCGAAGCGAACTTGCAATGAATACAGTTTATCAGACCGGCCCTCGCGGCCTCGAAACACACAGGGGAAACTCCCGACTCTTCCGATTGCCACTCCGCCCCTGCATCCTGACTGGCACCATCCTGGCATGAGCAAGCACCACTCACATGCCCAGATAATGAGCTTTTAAGGTATCATGCTAGTAAGCAACGTAGCAACTCCCTAAAATTCGCATCGTAACATGTTTTATACCACTTAAGTAATTCCATAGCAACACCCTTTGAACCATACACACCATCCCGGCGTTGTAACAGTGCCTTGTGCATTAGCAAACACCACTCTCATTTTCTTCAAACAATGTAACCCTCTACTTTTAAATGCATTGTTCAGTTGAGCTTCATTTGAACGTTCTGTTAGGGATGGGTTGGACAAATTAGTCCTGGGCTTTCTGTGGTGAGTTCAGGGCTTTTAGCAAATGCCTTGTTTGTGAGGACATTTCTAGAACAGCTGTTTATGATTTGATGAAAATCGGAAACAACAGCTGCCTCTGTGACCAGCTAGTGTGTCAAGGGCTGTTCTCACTGGCAAACTCTAGCGTTCCGTTGGCTCAGAGCTTGGGACATTTTAAACTCTAACTGGCACAGGCAAGGAGCTCCTTAAGGGAGTATTTGTGCCAAAAGTTTCAGAATAATTCCAAGAATGATCTGCAGTGTTTGGCTGCAGGTGTTATTGCTTTACGTCATCCAGTGCGTGAAGGTTGTGTCTATGTAAACAGGTCATGCACTCGAGGAATACATCTAAACTTTTAGGTCATGTGCGTGTTTTTGTTTACACAAGCTAGATGTAATAACCAGGAACTCTGAATTGTGTAATTCTTATCATTCTCCTTCTAAAGCTATTATTTAGAGCTTTAAAAACACAAAGTAGTTTGGAGTGTGACTGATTTCCATGAATAGAACTGTGTTTTTGAGCTCATAATCTCACGTGTCAGGACTCTTCTCTCTCACAGACACACACACACACATACATGATATTTATTGCTGTTCTCGTGTGCACGTGCAGTTGGCCGGCCTCCAGTATTAGGTTCAGAGGCCCTTTACTAAATCTGTCCCTCTCCTCTGTCAGAAGTCATATCCTACAGGCTTGGTGGTTCAGCTGTCTTTGATAAACATTACTCTTGCAGAACCGGTAATAATTTACAGTTAAGAGCTTTTGCTTTCGGTTTATTTCATACAAATACTGTCAAAGTGTGTACAAGTGAATAAACTTGAAAAACACTAAAGTAACCTGCAATTTGGGGAGTTTCTATGGTATTAACGTATTAAATTACTTTCCAAATAATCTGTCATTGGAGGACTTTATTTGCATTTTCTTTAGAAGAGCCTAAAAAAAATTACTATCATTCTCACACTCATGTTATTCCAAACCTGTATGACTTTCTTTCTTCTATAAAACTACTTTGGACCCTATAGATTTTCTTTTTATGGACAAAAATGTATAATTTTTTTAAAAGCATACAGGTTTGCAATGGCATAATTATGAGTAAATCAATTTGACGTTTGAATGATCTGGTGCCTCCTGTTCACGGTTGTCCATTTTAAGAGGCTAATGAAGAGGGCCGTCACTAAACATAAATCATATAGTCATATAATCATATATCACTTCATGTCATACCTGCACCACTTTATTAAAGGGATACTTCACCCATTTGCATTAAGCTTTATATCTTTAGAAACCCAGTCATGTTTTTGAATGGCCATGGTTTATTTATTCATGGTCATGGTTTATTTATTCATGGTCATTTTAATAATAATAAGCATAAGCGGTTATTTTCTGTCTTTTCTCGGTTAACAGGGCACAAAATTCAAAAATTATTTTACATTTCGACTTCATATATGATCCACTTTCAATAAAGATTAATGTTGAAATGGGTGAAATGCTCCTTTAGTGACATTGCATAATGCAAATGTACTTATTATACATGTGTAACCAACTCAAGTAAAAGATTCATTTTTTCAGGATTATTGATAAGGGTTAACGCCTGATGAGTTGTCCATTGTTAGGTATTAATGGACGACGGCGAGGCGTGGGTTGCCTTCGCCGGAGTCCATTGATAACCAGACAATGGACAACTCATCAGGCATTAACCAGCTTATACCATGGTCACTTGCCAAATAACACATTTTTAAAACATTAATTTATATTTTAATTTTTTACAATCGAAATCTAGTTTTTACAAACAATAACTTGGTTTCCCTGGTTACGCCTGACAATTTATTTAGCAACTGGAGATATTTATAGTCCGCTTTGCTCGTAGAAACCTTCATTTTAGCTAACTTACGAGCCAGAAAGTATTTTTTTAATGTAAGTTAGGCTTGTCTAGCCATGAGCATTACACTTTCATTTTTTAAACCTATAAGTAAAACACGCTTATACCATGGTCTGGGTGAATAATCAAAGGGTTAGTTCACCCCAAAATAAAAATTCTGTCAGTAATTACTCTGTCAGTAATAACAAAAGTTATGAAAGACATCGTTAAAATAGTCCGAGTGACTACAGGGGACTCGATCTTAAGTTTATCAAGCGGCGAGAATACTATTTGTGCGCAAAAAATAAATAAATAAAATAAAAACTTTATTCAACTATTCATTTCCTTGTGAAAATGAGATTTCACATAGTGAAACTACGCAAAGCTTCTAGGTTGTACGGAAATTAATAGTTTAAAGTTGAGCCACTGGAGTCACTTGGACTATTTGAACAATGTCTTAACTTTTCTGGGCCGTTTAGTTTCAATTCCTTAAGAAGTCTATGGAGGAGTGATTTGTATTTCGAAGATTACCGAAAGTCTTGCAGTGTTGGAACAACATTAGGGTGTTTGCAATTGCATGTCTGTGATACAATTACGTGTGTAGACCAGGTCCAGTTGGTTGCCTGACTTGTGAGTACCCGTGATGATGAGCTGTTTGAGATCGAAGGAGGCTAGAGAGAGATGAAGTCTGTAGCATACGGCTTCTCTAGATGAATGTTGAAGTCGCCAAAGACTACAAGTAGGATGCCATCCTCAGGGAAAGAGGACAGCAGCACATCCAGCTCCTCTACAAAGCTTCCTAGTTGACCTGGGGGTGATATACGACTGCAATAGGGATCTTAATGGGAGTTGTAAGTGTAATATCATGATATTCAAATGAGATGTTATTGCACAGAGAAGGGAGGGTTGAGTATTTCCAAATGTTAGAAATGAGAAGACCAGTACCCCCACCCCTCCCCAACTGGCGAGAGAAGCATGTAAAGCATGTCTAGCAATGTCTCACTCTGCTAATGAGTAGTTTTACTGTTCACGTGTAGGTTTTGCATCCTACTTTAAGCAATGTCTGTGACAACGTGAAGTGTCGGCAGGAGACTGGCTCCATCTTAAATGCTGGTTTGTCCGGTCTTCAGTCTGAATGAATTTTACAAAGGCTTGATGTTTTTTTTTGTCAGGGGATATTTATGACAGAAGAGCAAACTAAAAGGACTGGATCCTGGTTTTATTATATTTACTCATGCAGTATTAGAGGAAATGGCCAACGCATCCTCATTAATTAAACAGAGTTTTTGGCTCTTCCTTTGTTTACCAGACGGTTGCTCAGCTAGTCCGCTAATGGAGTTTGTGAGCACTGTAGTTCTTACTGTGGTGCTCGTACTTCCTCAAAAACCCCTGCCTTTTCTTTCTTTGAGCTTCCCCTTTCTCCTTTTTTTCTGCTGCTTGTTTTTATTATGTTTACTCTTAAATGTATGTGCGCTCAATTATTTAAGCTAAGAAGGCGAAGTCTTATGATAACCGTGTTTCCTACACCAAAAATAGTTGAAGAAATTTGTTACTGAGATGCCCAGCTAGTGCACCAACTTATCTTGAAGGGACTCTGAGAGGGAGGAGGGGCCTGATGTGCTATTTGAGAAATTCTGACACCTACATTATCTAAGTCTATGAACAGAATTAAAGTGGAGCGGCCTGCTGCCAGGTCTTTAGCGTGTGTGTGGGAGAGAAGCACTGTCAGAGCTTGGCTCAGACATGCTATTTGGATAACCAGCCATTTGGGTCAGATGTGAAGAAGCCCTCAGCAAGTTTAGATAAACATAGATGACAACAAGAAAGGATGTTCAGATCATAGGGAGAATTTCTGTTAAGCGGGAACACAGGTGAAGCACTGTGGTTTGTATAATTACAGACATTGTGTTTCCTCAAACTGAGAACTAATAACATGTTTGTGGGTTTGCAAAGTTGCAATTCTTGACCACAAAAAAGCTGCAAGTGGTTGATAACTAAACAGTGGCCCCAAAAGGTATTTGGACACTTAAAGGTGCATTGCGCAAGTCTCTGAGTTTTTTTGCAGAACTATGCCCCCTCTGGCGACAAGCGAAACTGCAACCAGAGGTGTGCACGCTCATGGACCACATGCACACTTGCACTTGAGAATCAGCCGCACAAATGTTAAATTACATTCATAATGTCTTCAGAGGTAAAAAAGTTATAAATCTGCAAGTCATTTTAAATATATGAAAGGAAAGGCGTTTGAGTAAATTACACACTTAACGTGTGAGTGGAAAACTGGAGTGGGAGAAAACTTCGTTATTTGTTTCCGTCTATCTCCATGTTGAACTCTTTTATGTGATTACGGTATCCACTTATGATTGACTTATTATGGAAACACATTCCTGAACAATATTTCTTTGTATAGGATCCCGTTTAAGCCCTAGAGCAGTCCGGAGATCTCTCCATTTGTTGAAAGCCTTCCCGATGTTGACTCTCGTCTTATTCGACGCCTGGCACTAGACAAACGTTTTATTTTCTTTGTCTTACGTGGAGTTTGCGTTGGGGTTTGGTATGAACTACAAGCTTAATGAACTCTTTGACTCCATCTTCTACTTTTGTCGAGTTGTCTTCGCTGATACGGAGAATGGCGGCGAATACACAAACCTGCCAGACATAGCCAGGCGAGCGTGAACGCGCATGATGTCACGCCTTCTCAAATTCCCTCTTATTTATTTTACTGTACAGGATTATAGAGGCAATCGCAGTGATCAGAGAAGGGCTCATTCAGCCCATCAGGCAGTTGTTTAATCATGAAAAACAGGTATTTTTAACATGAAATGGTGCGTAATGCACCTTTAAAGGAATAGTTCACCCAAAAATGAAAGTATTCTCATCATTACTTATTCATACCATCCTTGATGTATATGAGGTTCTGTCTTCAGATAAACGCAAATGAATATTTTGAGGAAAATACTCCATGTCTGTGAGTCCATATAATGGCATTGAATGGGTGCTGCTTGTTTGACACTTGGAAAAACCCATATTATAGCATTGTGAAGTTCACAAGAGAAGTGCTTGTGCTCTGTGCTTCCATGTTACTTCTCGTGCAAACTTCACTACTCGCTGGCTTATATCACAACGTCCCTCTCATGAACGCTTGTATGACAGTAGACCAGAACCAATGTTTTATAATTTAAGAAAATAAGTATTTTGCTGCCAGTACTGAGACTCGAAACACGTGACGAGTTTCAAGCCAGACTCTCTAACCATTAGGTCACAACTGCCTGGTCCGGTCCAGTTTTTGTCCCCAAAAGAAGGTTAAGTTGGTGTAAAAACACACAGAGCCTGCTCTTGCTGCTCGTTAATGATTTGGTTATTATTTACAGGTGGACGCATCAACAGCAGTTACGTGTGGATGTATAACTCCCAGCTCAACGTCTGGATCAGAGTGGCCTCTCTTAACAAGGGACGCTGGAGACACAAGATGACCGTCCTACTGGGGAAGGTGAGAGAGAGAGTGTGTGTTGTGCATGTGTGTGAGTGTTTCCAATCCCCGTGTTCCATTTCCTAAATCAGAGGAACACATCCTTTAGAGCAGTGGAACTGTTTGGAGAAAATTATGCTGGATTTGTACATGTGTGTTACACGGGTTACACATCTAATGTACTAAAATATTTGTCCTTTCAATGTTGCTTGGACAATTTTTTAATTGGTTCAAATATATCACTACTTTTTAGAAATTAAATGAACTCCCATAATGCTTTAGTTACATTTTTATTTTATTTATTTATCACTATATATTTGTTTAGTCACCCCCACCCTTCCTTTGTTTTTCTTATCATAATTAGCCCTGTAATGTAATTCCTCTGAATTCTTCTTATCATAATTAGCCCTGTAATGTAATTTTCTTGAATTCTTCTTATCTTTCTTCTCCACAATCTTAAAATATTTCAGCTTACTTAATGTTTTTTCCACTTTGGACTCCAGCAAATGTTTTTGTGGACAATTTCAGCCTTTGATGTGCCATTTAATGAAAATTAAAATTTAATTAGAACATATGACAATCTCCTGCTGCATTTGGTTTCCTGTATGTATTTGGATATTGTTATTGGTCTATTCTTCTATAATGAATGATATATATATATATATATTCCAGGATAAACAACTCAACAGGAACAAAATTGCATAAGATATTTAAAAAACGAATTGTATCCCATTTTCAAAAAAAATATTTTGCATTATAATGCATTATATTGTTTCATAAATACTTGTAACCAAAGTTAAAATGCATTATTATTATATTCACAGATTCCTTGTTAAATACTGCATTATACTTTCTAAAGGTATATTATAACTGTGGTTACAATTATTAAAAGAAATTAGTAGAAATTAGCTGTCCCTGTATTGTATGTTTTATTTGTCTAATGCCGAATCAATATCCTCTTTCTATAATTACTCATGAAAAGTGTTTTGATGGTCTCTTGATACTGTATTAAATTTGTTTTTTTATTTTGGGTTTTTGTAAATGTTTGAGACATATGCATTTCATTACACATGCGGGGGTATAACATTCTGCCTGCTTGGATGTAATAGATTTCTTCTGTTCGTACACCCAGAGAGGCATAGGCATGCACACACAGATCTCTTGGGAATCTGTTTTCCTTGGAAAACCATTCCATTCCTTGCTAATTCTCTCTCTTCCTCTGTGTGTGTATCTGTCCACCCAGTGCCCGTCCTTGGTTTACAGGATGATTTTCAGGATGTTTGTAGTTGCTTTAAAATGTAAACTCATTTGAAATCCTCCTCTTTTTTTTAAGTAGTTCATCCAAAAATAGAAATTTTGTTCATTTTCAAGGCCCTGATATACTCACGGCAATATCCTTATAGTTCTTTGCTTAGGGGTAAAACAGGTAAAGCAAAGTTTAATATGACGCCACCCACACTGCTGATAACAACGGGTAGATGAATATGTATTATGTGCTGTGCACTTTCCTTTCAATAACAAAATAAGCACAACAAAATTGATAAGACGGCAAGCATTTTAGTGAAGCACAAGAAAAGCATCTGATCATAGCAACGTGAATATGTTTGCACAAGCTCTGCAATTCGACCCTCTAGTAAAGTCAGATTTATATATATATATATATATATATATAAACTATAAAATATATTGCTTAAAATCAAGCAGCTTTACTGTATTTAAACATGAAAAAAAAACATTTTCTCAGAGGTACAGCTTTATTTTCTACTATAAAGCAGCTCTCCAGTTTGTTCATGTTTTCCTCAAGTATGTCTGACCACGACGGACTGAACAGGACAAATGAACTGACAAAGATTTCGACATGAAAGAAGGTGGGAGCCTCAGCTCACACCTACCTATTACGTTATTGCCATGGACCTATGGCAATACAAAGGTGTTTACCAGCCGTATAAAACTTTTCCGGAGAGTTAGCTTTGGCAAGCTGTTTCAGACTCCCAGAATGAACTTAATTTTGGCCTGATATTGTTCGAAATGACGTCACATCAGTTCGTGTTTCGATTCCGCTTGAACTCGCTCATGTTGTTCCAAACCCGTATGACTTTTTCTTCAGTTGTTCCTCATATATAATGAGTATTACAAAGAAGTTTGTTGATTGTCAGTGACATAGCAGGCTCACTGTGACACCATTTGATGTGTCATCCATCTTCCATTAGATTTTCTTTTCCTTTAGGTTTTCTTTTAAATGGAAAGCTCACCCAGAAATGAAAATTGTCATTTACTCACCTAAACCTGTATGGATTTCTTTGATGAACACTGCTGAAAAGAAGATATTTTGAAGAATGCCAGTAATCAAACAGTCGATGGGCTTCATTGACTTCCATAGTATTTTCTTTCTGTACTATGTAAGTCAATGGGCCCCGTCAACTGTTTGGTTACCCATATTCCTCAAAATATCTTCCTTGGTGTTCAGCAGAAGAATCAAATTCATACAGGTTTGGAACATTCTTGGGTGATTTAATTTTGTGTTATATGTTTGTGTGCTTGTTGTTTATGTCCACATTTGTACAGCAGATGTATTTTTTGGTTCTAGTATGGAGGTGGTGACACTGTAAACACTCTCCTAATTTCCGAAGAACCTCTTTATTGTTTTGCTGAAATATGATCACCTGCACTTACAGGGATGGATTTTACTTGTAAAGGCCCTGGGGCCAGGTATCTCCAAAGGTCCCCGCAATCCCCAAATCCCCCTCCCCCCATATAATGCACGGTGTTGAGTGTTGACACAAATCTCAAATCTCGTGCATCGTGTAGACATTGTTCTCAGTTTTTTCCACGCAATGAAAAATCCTGAGGCAAAGAGGACACTGACATCGATAGACAAGACAAGGCAGGTTACTTATTTAAATCAAACAAAGTCTCAGCTTTCAAATTACGTCAATTTTAGTACGAACTTCAAACAATAAATACTGTTTTGGTGCTCTTTATGACATGCCAGATCAGCACTTCGGTTCAAGTAGCACGTGCTGTGAATGATCTAAATATAGTGAGGCGGTACAGTAGCAAAGGGAAACAAAAGGGTGATTTACCGTGCGATCGACTATAAAACCTCAGACAACTGGGGAAATAGGAGCCCTAAGGGCACGCAGGTTCGTCTTGAATGAGAAGGTGAAGAGACATGAGTCATATAGAAATAGAAAAGTTTATTATGTTTGTCGATATTGACTAATAAATAGCTAAAACTTCAAGGTGAAAAAAAACTTCTACATTAGCCATGTAATAATAAAAGGGACACCATCAATCTACATCTACTCATACTGTACACACACTATAGATAAACTCCAATTAAAGAAAACAAATTAACCAACAGGAAGAGGTATCTGTTCGAAATGCCATATTGTTGAACAAACTCCCCCACGATAATCAACTATGAATGCCCAAACGCACACGTGAAGTCAAGCCATTGGCCCAGTCAGTAATCCATCCCTGTGCTCTTACAGGATAACAACTACAATTCAAATAATTGAAGTTGGCCATCTAACATGATTTCATCTACCTTTATATCCATCCATCATCATCTTATCTTGTTTGTGCCTTCTTGTGTAAAATGATTTGTTATTAGCGTGCAAAAATAGTGAGGTTCAAATTCTTATCCTATTTATTTATTAATTTTTACTAAGGAAAATTGATATGAATGCCATTTGTCTCTGAGGACAGGGTGTGACGGAGTTTAAATCATTAAGAGTGTGAATGAGAGAACTTTACTCTCCTAGGTCAGAGGTCATCTGTCTGTATGTGTGTTTGCACATGAATTTAGGCCTCAGGAAGAACAGGTTTCCCGTCTAACAGCTTTAATGTTGGTCGGCGTCATTACGTTGTTATCATTGCTCCTCCACATTTCCTCTGCGCTGTCAGTTTGAGGATAAAGAGGTTTGTGGAGAGGATTTGAGGAGTGTTTGTTTTTGAGTGTCTACCAAGACCATTTTTATATTGTCCTTGAACATCCGCCATAAGCTAAGGAAAAGATAGTGTGGATAGATGTGTAGATATTATAAGCCTATATATATATATATGAAGAGTTCCGATGCAAA
>JAOTRC010000039.1:23031125-23045239 GCA_027497675.1 Cyprinella lutrensis
TGGTGATTAGTAAAGCTGAATTTTCGGCATTATTACATGCTGAATTGGTGCTCAAGAAACAGTTATCAGTTTTGAAAACATTTTTGCTGCTTCATATTTGTTTGTAAACGGATGCATTTTTCGGGATTGATGGATTGAAAGCAAAAGAACAGCATTGATTTGAAATTAAAACATTTTTTAACATTGTAAATGTCTTTACCATCACTTTTGATCAATTTGATGCATCCTTGCTGATTAAAAATATTACATTTAAAAAAAAATCTTACTGACTTCTAAATGGTAGTGTAAATTAAGGCTAGAGTGCTTGCTGTTTATGTTGGCGATTTGTTTTATAAAGCATCCAAAACTTGTCATTTTGCTATTGCTAGCATAAAGTGCTGTCAGACCTGCAGTTGATAATGGTGAACTACATTCTACTGCATAATTATACTGACGCCCATGGATTAAGGCAAAGCTTGTACAGTATTGTAGTCTGGGCGTGAGAGAAACCGCAATTCAGCTTTATCTCCGTTCCTTTTTAAAGGACATCTTAGATAAATTCTATTCTGCTACAAAGTTGAATTGCGAGTCAAGCCAACAGGTTTAAATTCAACTAAAGACCCAAGAACTTCATCTTTGAGGTCAGCTCCTCACATGTTATTGGGGTTGTAGCAGAGCACGTTCAGTTTAATATTTTCGTCCCAGTGACGCAACAGCAGAAAAAGCTGCCTGGCCGCCGCCCTCAACCCTACCATGTCAACGCCCTCTGGCAGCGATTGACACTTCAGCCAGAAATCTGCCTTGGCAGCCACCAATTCCCACTCCACAAAGAACCCAGCGCAGCGGTGCTCCAGCCAGGCCAGAGCTACCGCCGTGGCCCAACTGGAGCTTTCTACGTCCATCTGCTCCAGTTTCTCTCCGTGAGGATCTGCAGGATCCAACGGAGGACCTTCACAAGTGTCAGCCTCAGAGCCCCGCCCACTATCAACCTGTGGGACTCCACCCATCAATTTTGGAGAACCCTCCTCCAAAGGGTTGGGCCATGGCTCTTGCATGTGTCTCGCTGAAGCAGTGGCGGGTGGTGAGGTACAATGGAAAGGAGGGCTCAGACTGCTGCGGTGGCTCAGGTATGGGGACGCTCTTTTTAGGCGGTCCAGAGGGATCTGGATGCACTCGGAGTACGATTCGGACAGCAGAAACGCACCTGATGCCAACTGAAGGCGTACCTGCGGAGACACGAAAAGTGAAGTAGGTGACACTGGCTTTACATTGATAAGTATGCAGTGCTGGGTAGTAAGTAACTGATTACATGCAATCTGGATTACAAATATAATTCAAATATGTACTAGTAATTAGATATTATTACGTTTTAAAGTGCATAAAAATCAGATTACAGTTACTTTTTTATGATTACATGATTATATGTTCACACAATGCCTAAATATTTAACTTGTTTTCAAAAAAATCCTATCTCATACCGTTTAGCTTTGACTATATTCACAATAATGTAAATTAATTTGGGAACAAAAGCACCTCTTAATCTGTTAAACGATGCCGATGTACTGTACGTCTATAAAATACTATGCCGTCATCAAATCCAGTGACCTTCACTAATTGATTCTGGAAGTCTGGACAAAAATATTTAAAACCCCACAGACTTTGGCCATGTAATTCATTGCTCTTTATCTTCATAAATGTTTGTTCATATAAAGCAGGTATTCTCAAATTTTTTTGTCAGCCGAACCCCTTAGACCTAAAATATTTACTTGGTCACTTAAAGTTAACATTTGAATAAGTTAACAAGACATTTGCATGTTTGTATTTTATTGATCTTGGTTTTTGGTCACACTGACATGCAGGTAAACAAATAAAATATTAATATTTTTACTATCCGAGTGTTTTATTTTGATTTGTTTTGAATTATAATTGTACATTTAATTATTCAAAACATTATTTAATATTTGATATGATTTAATTACTATTAATCGAAATGGTACACAATAATCCCATTCAAATCTGTTATAAACGAGTCGGGTCAAATGTAATCGAAAAGTAGCCTGATTAGATTACCTGAAAACCATCTAATAGATTCTGTTACTAACTAAAATGTTCATAATGTAAATTGTAATCCTTATTGGTTTACAATTTGTAAGTAATCTGCCCAGCACACAGTATGCAATCACACCAACCAATGGCAAGTAGTCAGGCTTTTCTCTCTCTATGTGTCTGTCGGTCTCTGCAGAGAAACAGTGAGGTTTGAGAGGAGCTTGTTTTCCATTATTGCCCTTTAGTCTTCCCAGATTGAACCTGGAGAGAATATAATGAAATTCAGTGTGAAAACATAATAAAGTACAGTATAAATCATTACAATTTGTGATACTTATGCAGACTTGGAGCCGAAGAAGCTCTCCACAGAGCGCTGAGAGCGAGACGACACCGCTGATGGACTGACGCTCCCTCCTGTGCCTGTAAGACATTTCACCAAAATTTCACTAACGTGACTGCACCTTAATGCATCCTTATTGCTCATACTGTATACTCACTGCTATCCCAGGATGTCATGCTACAAGGGGATGTAGGTGTGTCGTCTCTGTCTGGGTCCAAGAAAACAGAATAGAAATTCAGTTGCACTGCAATGAACGGAAGACATTGTTTTTTATAGCCTCATGGTTTTTTGTCTTGGTATTTCAGATTATTTTCCTTTTTCGAGAATCTGCGTTGGTGTTTATGGAAGTGCTTGTAGAGCCTTGGGTCTGTTTATGGACTGTTTAATGCATATTGCGTGCAAAAATGGCAAGTGTTAGCTGAAATTGTAAGCTCCAAAAAAAAAATAAAAAAAAATAAAAAACAGTAATATTGTGAAATATTACTAAATTTAAAATAACCAATTTTCTATATGAATTTTAAAATAGAATTTATTCCTGTGATGGTAAAGCTGAATGTCCAGCATCATTACGCTAGTCTTCAGTGATCCTTCAGAAATCATTCTAATATAATGATTGACCACTCAAGAAACATTTATTATCAATTTTGCTGCTTCATATTTTTGTGGAAATCATGATACATTTTTCAGGATTCTTTAATGAATTGTAAGTCCAAACGAACAGCATTAATTTGAAATGGAAATCTTCTTCAGTTTTGATCATTTTAATGCGTCCTTGCTAAATAAGTGTTAATTTCTTTAAAAAAACATAAACTTTGGTATGTGGCATGTTACTTACATAATACTACTATATAAGTGGATGTACATATATAGTTGATAAGATACCTGTCGAGGTGTGTGTATTTTCTGCCTCGTCACTGCCTCTGCTGGAGGGGTGGCGTCCAAATCCCACTGAGCACAACTTTTGTCTTCTGCTGCCGGAATGAGAGCTGAGTCTAGTAACAAACCGCACACCTGACACACACACACAAACATCACATCATTTCATTAATCAATAATATATGTACATGTTTTGTGTAACAGTCTTTATGTGAGATTGTGTGTGGTGTACATGTGCTGTTTGTGTGTACCTGTGTGTCGTGCATCTGTGCCCTGAGCTTGATATCTTGCATTGGTGTCTGTAGTGGTGAAGCTTGTGTACATGCAGACAATTCCACAGCTTTTGCTGGTCTGGATCGCTTTCATTCTGTACCGCTTGGAAGGACCTACGTGCACACCCGTACCAGAATACACATTCAAACAAGAGAAAATGTTGATGGAACAGTCCATATTTTGATTTACACCTTAAACACTTTGTTTTTTTACTCCTATCAGACCTCTTTCAGCTTCAATATTGGTTTCTTTCTCTGCCATGTTTTCAAAGTCTGCGATGACGGATCGTGCGGTCAGCTGGTGGATAATCTCATCCCAGGCCCCGGTGCTGGGCGGCAGGGTTGCTGAGTTCTCAGTGTCCCACAAAAGGGACAGATCCACATGGACCTCCCAGGATACGGCCCGTCCTCCCAGCTTTCCGTGGATCACTGAGCGACACTGGGCCCCTGAAGACTGGAACTCACCTGGAGGAGCGGCTGAAAACAGGCATTCAGGATCAGTGAAGGTGTCCCAGTCTAGTGGGGAAGCAGGGAACAGGAGGCCATCTGGGGAAAAGAAAAAGATTACTTAATATTTGGACCATATTTGATCTGCATCTGTGTATTTATGTTAATACATAAAGGTGCAGACTGTTTTCCCTCACTGGAGTCAGTCAGACTGGGGTGGGATAAACCTCCTCGTGAAGTGCTTTGGTTGTCTGTGTCACTCTCCTCCAGTCGTCCCCCCAAGGCCTGCTCAAACGAGACCTTCTCTAGTGCCCTTCTCAGGCGGTGCATGTCCAGGTCACCCTGCGGAGATGAGAAACTTCGGCCAGCCAGAGCAGAGCGAGCTAGCGCCCTCTGCCTGAGACGAGACTCATCACGGTCTAAGAGCTTGCCAGCCTACAGAAACACAGTTAGGATTATACTTTTGATTTTTTTTCATTTCTACTTGATGTTAAAGGTACAGTTCACTTTAAAATGGAAATTCTGGCATCATTTACACACCTTCAAGTTGTTTAAAACCTGTATGAATTTCTTCTGCTGAACACAAAGGATGATATTTTGAAGAATATCGCCAACCAGACAGTTTCTGGTCTCATTGACTTCCATAGTAGGAAATATACTATGGAAGTCAACGAGACCAGAAACTGTCTGGTTGGTGACATTCTTCAAAATATCAGAAAATCGACTGAAGGGATTCGAAAACGGTGAAACTCAACTGTTTAACTCTGAGGGAGTGGTAAAACGAGCCTATTTCCCCAAAAAGTGGAGTATCCTTTAAGGCTGTCTTGTCTTGTTTAGATTACTGGTATTTGACATTTAAACTGACGTTAATCTCTCTACTCAATGTGATGTGAATTCTTATATACAAATCGTAATGCTGATGTCACCTTCCCTGATGCAGAATCTGTGTCCCCTGAAGAGGTGGCATTCTGAATCCACGGAGATTCCCAGCGGGAGAGGCCTCGACCCTGTGTTGGCTCCATTCTCTCCAAGCCATGTGGCAGAGAACCCATGCCCAGCATAGAGCTCTCTGTTTGGGGAGAAACAGACGAGAAGGCCCTCTCGCTGCTCAGAGAACAGTGTGTCAACACGTACTGATCTTGAACATACGAAGCCTGTTGAATACGCCAGCGCACATCGCTGGTGCTGTAGTCGGTGTCACCGCCTGTAGATAACACACAGGTAAGACATGTTTGGAATGGCTGTTACTGCTTTTTTAAAGGGACAGTCCACCTAAAAATTATCCATGTGTTCAAAACCTGTGTGACTTTCTTCCTTCTGTGGAGATGATGAAAAGATGATGTTTTGAATAATGTTAGTAATCAAACAGTTTCAGCTCCTATTGACCTCCATTGTACGGACATAAAATACAATGACAATCAATGGGAACCAAAACTGTTTGGTTACCAACATTATTCAAAATATCTTTTTGTATGTTTCATAGAGAGGAAAAACTGCATAAATGTGTATTTTTTTGGGTGGGCTATCCCTTTTAGTATGCATTATGTCAAAGACACAGGCTGCATCACTCGTATTGTTTTGAATGGGGAAAGGTGCAATGCTCAATATGGCGGAATAAGTCCCGCCTTCTAAATAAGAGCCAATCACTGATTGGTAAAGTCATCGCATCACTGCTGCTGCCGCCATGACGCTCGCTTCCACTGCGCATTAGCTTGATCCAGCCAAAATGTTGTTTTCTGTCATGATTCAAGCATTTGGAAACAAAATTTATGAGACAGTTATTGTCAGATTTGATTTGTTATTTTAAATATGAAATTTAATTGTAAGCTTGGCTAACAGTTTTGGAGAATTTGATGTTTCCCCATTCAAAAAGATGGTGGCTGCACTTGCACGCCTGAGAGGTGTTTCAAAGATGGCCGCCGAATGAAATGACTTGTCTTAAAAGGACTTTGATTATGTACACTGCTCTATTACTACTGTCAGTGGTTCTCAACCAGGGGCCCGGGGCCCTCAACAAACTTAGTGGGCCTTAAGATGAGTTCAAATAAGACAAAACAAGCATTAAAATTAGCTAAACGCATTAAAAATCAAGACATTTATTATTTTTTATTAGTTATTTATTTGGGTTATTTTTATAATGAATATACATTTAATGCCAAGTTCTAAAATATTTTCTCAGGTAGAAATTCTAAGTGAGGGGGGCCTTCAGATATGGTAGTGGACAAAGTGGGGGCCCTGAAGTCAAAAAGGTTGAGAACCAATGTAATGCATACAACCATAGCACATTATATGCAATCCCACAATGCAATGTACTTAACTCTTAAACAGATCCCATAGTCTTACCCGGGCTGACAGCAATATCGGTGGCATGTGCGCAGGAGAATTCCGACGAGATTTCTCGAGAAATTTCCCGCAGTGCTTCTTCAAAGTCTCCCTCCACCCCGCTTTCTTTAACAGCGTCTCTCTCGCGCTCCTCCGGGGGAACCAGAGGCTGAAGGAGCTCGGAAGTGGAAGGTGAGAGCTCAAAAACAGACCCCTCTGAACCACGTGGGCGGCTTCTGTATGAACGAGGCTTCACCTGCTTATGAGAAATTATGCACACACGATCTACGACTTTATTCAAATCTATGCATTTAATTTATATTAACATTTCTTCTTTTGACATATGTTGAACATAAGAAATTAAGTGTGGAAATGTACAGTCTCTCACCTCACTTTTCTGGGCCCTGAATCCAGATACGTCATAGAGAGTGCAGTAGCCAATAAGGCAGTTGCCAGGATAGAGCGGAGGGATTTCATTTGGTGAGAGAAGCGCCTCGACATTGTCCGGAACATACCAGTCAATCCGTACATCCGTCAACACAGGTTCCAGAGCTTTCTTTAGACATTTAATCAACTGTAGAGAATAATTGTGACATCAGTAACTATACAACAGTAGCTATGCTGACGTCCACAGGAAGTTTCAAGGTACTACCATTTTTTTGGATATTCACGGTATATTGATGTTCCATGAAATTTTTCAATTGGAGTTCAATGTAAATACCGTAGCACAAGAATTTCAGTACCATGGTACCAAAGTTTTACCAAGTAACGCCATCACTCATCATAGTATGTGTTTGTATTTTAGATGCCCATCATTCACAAAATTCTACACATCTACACAATATTAGTTTATTAAATATTTTGGCTAGATTTAAATTTTCAGCTACCAGTAAGATTTTTTTTTGTAACCAAAATTAAGACAGTCATAAAAAATAGTATTGAAATGTTACTGTTGTTCTGTAAAATAAAATAATATTTGTTATTACTACTACTAAATGTTTTTTTTTTATAGTACAATAATATTATTGCAAAGGCAATATACTGATATATTGTGTATATTTATTAATTTGTTTAATTTTAATTTTTTTTAAATAATAATAAATATAATTATATATATAGTGTTATTAGTATTATTGCAATAGTCATATACTGATGGATTATTTAAATAGTATTGTGAATAATAATAATTATTACATAATAGTCTTATAGAATAGGAGAAAACAAGTTTCCATTTTATTTGTCCTCAACTGATCATATGCCTGACAATATAAGATATTGTACTCATATAATAACAAACAATAACAAATCTTTTTTTTTTAACTACCATAAAAGCACATTTTAAATCATACTGTCCTCGGCATGTCATAAAAGCACAGTTGATAATAGCAGTTCTGTCTCTGCTCCCCGTAGGGGGTGCTGTGTACTATCGCACCTTTGGCTGAAGCCTCTCTTCCTCACTGAGAAACTCCATACTGCCTCCCGTCACCTTGGCAATGCCCTGCAGTAGCCTTCGACAGGCCAGGGGACCAAGACCCAGGCCGAAACACCTGTAACACCAAACATAGGTAGGCAAGTACACATGAACTGTTTATATAATGTACTATATATCTCTTTTCTCTCACTCTCAATACCTCAGAGCACATTGTCAATCCATGTATTTACAAAAAAACTATAATTCAGTCACCAACCACTTTATCAGGTACACCCGTTCAACTGCTCACTAACACAAATATCCTAATCAGCCAATCACATGGGAGTAACTTAATGCATTTCGTCATGTGCTGTGTTTGAAATCGCCCAGCTATAACCTCATTATTCATTATTCCACTATTATAGTCCACTTGAGTGAATGAAAACGAGTGAGTGAATTCGGACACTGCTTTTGCATAGTTTGTGCCTGCTGTTTGATAATTAATTGAAATGTAGCAAACTGGCAGCTTTAGTAGTAAAGAAATATATGTATGCGATACAAATTCTCATGACTCAAGACATATATGTTTGTTTGCAATGGATTGCCAGTCTGCAATGAGAAATTGAGTGTGAGAGCAAATAGAATATGTTTAGTATTCCCCTGACAATAATCTGGACCATTTCGCTAATTAAATGTCTGAGTGGAAACAGAATCCAGACGACACACACACGCAACACAAGCTGTTTTGAATTCAGGTCTGCTCCGTCTGGGTCGAAGGCTTTTAAATGTCTTGACTGAGTATCAATAATGAGTCTGTGTTCCAGTACGGTGAAATCTATATCTGAGCGTGTGTGTCTGTGTTTGTTGAAGAGCATTTCTCTCTAAACATTAGTAAGTGATTTATGGGAGGGGACAATATTTGTGCTGTATAATGTGAACCACGGTACAATTTAATGATTTCTCTCAGCTTCATGTGGGATATTCATTTTAAGGTGAAATCATAACAGATACTGGAGTGTATATAGACATACAGAAAAGACACCAGAAAAAAATTGTTTAGAAATCGAGTACTAAGTGTTTTTGTTTTAGATATATTGTTGAGACATGGGGTGTTTCCATGGTAATGCCCTGGATAAAATTGAAGTGTTTAGCCGGTGACAAAAGTGTTTGCCAGTGTGAAATGTGTTGAGCATCTTTTGCTGTAGGAAAAGGTGTTTAGCTTCTTTTATGTTTGGATGCTGATATATATATTAGATAACTTTAAGGTTAGTTTTGAAAGTATTTATTTACTGATGTATCTAATCATTAAAATTGTGGCAACAGATTACAAGCAATATTATTAATTAAATTGAACAAATTAAAATTGAGTACTAATTAATCAAATTATTCCTTAAAAGTTAACCATTAATAATGAATAATGTTTACACCAAAAAAAAAAAATCTGAATAACAGACAGACATCAAAGATTAATTAAGAACTCTTTATTTTTATATTGCCAAGCAGAATCACTGAAGGAGAAAAGCATAATTTTAAAACAAACCTAAAACAAACACCGATCACCATAATGGTGACTTAAATGTATGTTTTACTCACTTTAAATGGTTAACTTAACTTAAAAAATGATTTTGATTAATTATTACTCAATTCTAATTTGTTAAATTGAATTAATAATAATGCTTGTAATCTGTTGCCACAATTTTCTTTTACAGTGTAGTGTTAAAAGGGTGTTATTAAATTAAAAGGTATTTTCTGTATCCCTTTTGAATATATGTGCTATATACTGGCAAATATAGAGTGAACGTGATTGTCACCAAGTACAATATGTTCTTTGATCAAATTAGATCTTTGTTGATCCTGGAACAACATCCCAGTCAACCAATATGATTTGGGGGACATGTTTACAGTTTACTGTTGTCGTGGAAGTTTTAGACTGTATATTAAACTAACCATGTTTCTAACATCTAACCTTATTTAACATCTAACATTTGAACAGAATGTACTGTGCAAAACCAATGGAAAACTTGTGACTTTGAGTATGTGCGTGTGTGTGTTTAAACAACATAGTTTGGGAAATGAAACTAGACAGTCAAGGTTTGAAACCTTGTGATTATGAAGTAATGAAGAACCAATCAAATTGTAGGTAAATTATGTAATGCATGATGTCATTTTTTCCATACCTCCCTATTCTACAAAAACTGTTTTTGTAGAATAGGGAGGTATGGAAAAAATCAAAAATCTGTGTTTACTGGTGGGATTCACAATGGGATTTGTCTGAGATCCTCCGGCCATGCTTATTGCTTGTTTTTTTGGAAACTTTCTGAGAACTGCTCGAGAATTCCCGGCCGTAAGAAAGAGCATTTACAGGACCATTACTCAAGTCTGTCTGTCAATTAAGCTGCACAGCAAGAGAACAAGTTATATTTATCAACTCTGGACACTACATAGACGTGTCTTAGGGAGCTAAATCTAAAATTGTTAGTTTTGAAAAGAAGATCTATAACACTGTATGTCAAGTTTAGGCTTACAACCAAGGCTAGGTGCTTCTACATCAATGTAATAACCATCATTTCCCTCTGATTTTAGGTATAAGTTACGATTAGGGTAAGGAATACATTTTCGGGCGGGAATGTTGTTCCAGGATCAACAAAATAATATATGAATTATGTGACAAAATATAGACAGTTAAGCCCCAAACAACATGTGAGTGGATTATCTGATATGGATCATGAGTTTGATCTGGCTTTTCAGATTTTACCTGTAATATTTTTTGCTGAAACAAAGTGTTTCTGTTTAGATACATGTTTGTATTGTTTTATAGTATATGTGTTACCTGGCATAGTGTTTACAATGCCAATTTAATCTAACGTTACCTGACGTTACATGCGTTCCTCCTGACCAGTTCTAACACACGGCCTACATTGCTGAAGGCTCCTTCCGTGATGATGAAGAGCTGTCGTGGGCAGCTGCGGTGGACGGGCTGCTGATAAACCCAGGAGAGTGTCGCCCACAGGTTAGCACCACCTTGATCTGTGCGCATCTTCTGGATGTACTCCAATGCCCGAGTCACTGTACTCTGAGAAACGAGAAAGGCAGAGAATGACAGAATTCCCTTTAGCCTTAAACAGTGACGTTTTAAAGAAATATTCCAGGTTAAACATAGCTTTATCATAAAAGAGTTAATCAATAACGTCTACCCACCACAGCCTTAGCAAAATAATAATGTTTAAAAAAGTAAATATGGTTCATAGGGCTTAAGTTGACATAAAAACTCCTCTAGAGTAGCCTCTCTTGATGTAGACGTGGAGCAGTGGTGCATAATGGAGCAAACAAGTTTGTTTTTTATCATTGCGTGCTGTATAAATGTATGACAGTGCCATATGGCTCTCGCTGTTTTAAAGCACTTTATCCTGCCAGACCCTGGACCTGCTTGAACCTGATATTGCAGTGTCATGGAAACCAGTAGTAGCAACCTGAACAGAGATGGTTATCAATTGGCCCCAGGTCCCTCACAGGTAAACATCAACCATTTCACACACATCCAGAACCATATGTAGCCTCCATCTGAGTTTCTCTTGAAATAAACACTATGATTTGTTTGGCTACTACAGCTAGGATGACATAAACACTTACAAATCTGACTTGTGATGCAGTTTGAATTAAATGTTTATTCATTTGGCCCTCCAACTTAGCTTGGTTTCTCCCAAGTTTTTTGACAAAATTTGAAGACAAAACCAAAGGTTAAAAAGTCAATGTATAAAAGCCGAGCAACGCTATGCATTTTGCCGCGTTCTCCTGTGTCGTCGTTACCAAGCAACATGGGTAAACAGCTGCAAACGCAAGGCAGTACAGATTCAAAACTGTGAACACAATCCAGTGGGAGCAATTGAACTCTTGTCTGTCAAGATGAGTCAGATTATGCAATTTTGACTCCTAAATTCTTGTAGTTTTCAGGACAAGAAACATCTCAGGCACATGTTGCTTCCCGACCAATCATTGCTTGATATCTTTAACGGCGTGCGTGATGTAATCGAGAAGGCAGAACTAGCAAATGACTTCTCGAAACAAAAGCGTAAACAAACAATGGCTACCGAACTGTCCAAACTTTGTACTGTCTTGTTATCTTAAAAGCCCCAAAAAAGAAAAAAAAAATCACTTACCATTACCATTTTCTCTTTTGTTTCGCCATGAATGAAAGCTGTGTAGGAAAGAGCTTCTGTGCTCATATTGGTCAACATCACAACTGTCATGAAACCCGTCGTGGACGAGCGGGAATTTTTTTAACATGCTTGTCTTTCTGTCGGAACTTCATGAAAAGGCAGTGTCGGTTGTCGTCCACTATGACACTACATGATATTTAACTCTTTATCAATTTTCCATCCCGGTGGCCATTGTTGTTTGCAAAATCACCAAAACACCATACGTCAAACAGATCTTGCCAAAATCGGGGTGATATCGTGTAGTCTGACTCTGAACCGGCCATTAGAGTTATTGAACTGCACTGAACCAACACTGAAATGACTTGATTTGTAGAGCTGCTTTACAACAGAATGAGAATTTGTACTATATTTGTTGAAGTTTGCATCATTGATGATGATTTGAAGCAATCTGTAGTGTATATAGTGCTATAAAAGTAAAGGTGACTTGACTCACATCTGTGTAGGGTTTGCTGGAGCTGAAAAGAGGCCTGACAGGCGAGCAAATGCCAGCGATGTTCAGCATGGTGCGGCTTGGCAGACTCTTGATGGCAACTAACATCGCCTCCTGTCAAAAATATGAAAGCGCAAGGAACATTTACAGGTATGGTTATTTTCAACTTGCATAATACTGCATATTCAGAGTGGAATCCTTTCAGGGCCATATTTAATAAGCTTAATTAGCTTTTTCGAGCTACTTCTGGTAGGAGCAAATAATTTGAGAACCAATGATCTATGCTATATAACAATGACAGTACTGAAGCAATTCAGACAAAAAAAAGCGCATGTTACTGGACTGTTCACACGTCGCAGCTGCTCATACAGAAGGTCGCAAGAACCTTGATCTTGTTGATGTTGTGCTGTGTCATTGTGCTGCTGTTTTCAATGAGGAAGATGAGTTCCCTGCTGGCCTGCTGCAGTTCTGTTGGTTCTGACAGCAGATCTGGGGAGAAGTTAAGCATCAGGACCGGGTTCAAGAGCAGATCCTTATGATAGCGTCTCCGCACGAATTCCAGCTGGGGGAGACACATGCACACATGAAGTAACAAATATATAATACTGTTCATAAATACAATCACGATGAAGTCAGCAATGCAAGTGTTTAACGCCAGTAATCATACCCTCTTCTCAGACTCTGCCTCCTTTCGGGCACAGCGAATGAAATCACGACGAGCACGGATCTGCTGCTCATATTCACTAAATGTGAGACGGCCCCTCTCTAGGATGACCAATGGGCTGTGAGGCTCTGCAGGCAACAGTGGACAGTGACTTGCAGGTAATTACATTGATGGAATTGTGCCAAATTCTACCCCCATCCAAGAGGTAACCGTTTAAAAAACCTGATGCCTTATGGTCATATTTTATTCAACTGTAGCTGATCAAAATGTTTTTCTAGTCAGCCTTCTGCTAAAAATGCATAGTGTTTGATGTGTTAGCAGCCTAAATGACGATTCAAACTTTAGATTGTCCATTTATATTTAAAAAGACTTCAGTGTAAAAAAAACAGCATCACACGAATAAATTCCTGTGATAATTTTTTTTTTTTTTTTTTTACCATATTTTTTATCTAATAAATGCAGCCTTGGTGAACTTCTTTCAAAACCTGACCCCAAACTTTTAAATGATACAGTATTAAAAGCGATATTTTATCACTTCTCATCAGGCACTGAATAGTTTACTCAAAAAAGTCAGTCGTGCTTTGGGGTCCAAGAAGGGTAAGATTTGGCACAACACTGAAGTTTATGATTTACAGTATTTAGCTGACCATTTTTCACTCAGAAAAAAACGTAAGAGAGAAATTGCAATGCTCAATTTGGCAAATGAAGACCTTTCGGTTAAAAGTCTATTGTCTTACTAGTAAAGGCATCAGCTGTATTTTTTTGCTATAAAGCGTACATTTTCATTAGCTGTAAAAAAAATAATACATTTTGTAACATAATTTGAGCTGGAGAAGCTAAATGTATGATGAAATCAGAATTTGTTCCTGCTTTGAAATATCAATATGTTACTGAAATGCAATCTAAACACAGTTTTGGAGATTTTGATCTAATAATGGCTATATGACATGCTGGTAACACTTTACAATAAGGTTCATTAGTTAACATTAGTTAACTACATTAGTTAACATGTAAAATATGTGAACAATACTTCAGCATTTATTAATCTTAGTTAATATTAATTCCAACATTTACTAATATGTTATTAAAATCAAAGGTTGTATTAGTTAA
>JAOTRC010000039.1:23206710-23217029 GCA_027497675.1 Cyprinella lutrensis
AAGTCAATGAGACCAGAAACTGTCTGGTTACTGATATTCTTCTAAATATCAGAAAATCGGCCGAATGGATTCGAAAATGGTAAAACCCAACTGTTGAATTGGGGGAACTGTAAAATGAGCCTATTTCCAAAAAAGTGGAGTATCCCTTTAACAGAGACTGTTAGGAATGGGAGGAGAGTTATTAAAGGAATAGACAGAGTGAGTAGGAGTGTGTGAAGTTTGAGAGAGAACAGAAGAGCAGTTATTCAAACATAAACACATCCCCACCCCGTGACTCGGAGGATTCGGTTTATTACATCACACATTCTATCCCGCCCTAAAGGACTCCATTGGCTTCTACTTGTGTCCTGTCTCCGCCCCTTCAGATTCATTCATAATGTCATTGGCTGTTATGTGGTTTGTTCCCTCCCCATCCAGATATCTGTATCAAAGAAACAATGTCATTGGCTGACAGTCTGTACAATCTCCAGCTGATCCAGGAGTTCTGCAGGGAAAACCTCAGCAACTGCTGTCACTTCACCCTGGAGGATATGCTATACGCCTCCAGCACCATCAAGGTAAAGCTTGACATCTACGTCCAGCACTTCTTCACTTCTCGTTACTGATACCATTTTACTGAAAGATTGATTTATTTCAAACATCTTGACATTTTTTGATGTAATGCTGTGATCTCTTGCATTTGTTTTTGCACATATTTAATGGTACATCACTATTACTGTTTAACATACTAAGAGGTTTGGATTTGAACAAAGCCCTTACTCTTAATTTTAAACTCCTTGACGTGCACCATGACCTCAAATTTTGTATCTTATTGAGGAGCTCTGTGCTTTCCTAAAGGGACAGTTCACTCAAAAATGTTGTCATCATTTACTTATCCTTATTTCATTCCAAACCTGCATGACTTTCTTTCTTCTATGAAACATAAAGATATTTTGAGAAATGTCTCAGTGTTGTTGTTGTTTTTGTCCACTGATGTCAGTCGTCACCAAGACTATTTGGTTTCAGACATTCTTCAAAATATCTTCTTTTCTATTCCACAAAAGAAAGAAAGTCAACATGAGGATAAGTCAATGATGACAGTTTTTATTTTGGGCGGCCAAGTAGATGGTGTGTTGCACGACATTTTAGTTTTATGTGCTGATTTTATACCACCACATAACTAAAGACAATACTATGTAAGCTGACTGACCAGTGGAAAATTGCATTGCTTGTTTTTCCTGGTATGATAGCTTGTTTTTCCTGGTCCAGATTAGCATCTGAAGTTTTCTCAGATGTTTCAACTCAATGAGTAGGATGCGTGTTTCCCACTTGGTTCAGTGTTGCAAACTTTGTATGGTTTCTAGGATACGGAATCTGGGCACTTTCTGTGGTGATTTTCCACTGAATATCCTTTTTTAGTTTGAGACCATGAATGAGTGAACACTGGAGTATTTGAGCAGGGCTGATGCAGGATGGGAATAATGACCAGTGCGTGTCTTAAATCTGACCGTTTGGAATGACTGAGTCATAGTTTGTGTGTGGGAGAGCGCTGCCATGTGGATCGCCTCAGACAGTTATGTTAGTGAAGCAGTTTGTCTAGATAAACACACTCCATGTGTAGCCTTTACCTCACATAGCCACCATCATGACACCAGACAATACATTTATTTTAGCAAAATGTGTTACATTTTCCAAACCGGCAGCCGTGGATTTGCCGTTATGTCAGATGAGTCTGTGGTCGATTATGTAAACCAGCTCAAAATGCTTGTCGGCTGTTTCAACCAATCACACACTCTCCAGTAAAACAAAGGTACATCTGATTTCTTTGGTCATTTAGGCCTTAAATTTTAAATGAGGCATTTTTCATGAGGCTAACAGCTCTTAACTGTGGTGAAATAAATGTGTCAGGACTGAATAAATCTGCAGAGAGTTCTGGGTCTGTTCTGTTCGTGTCAGGCTGCCCTGGTTGCTTTGTTCCTCTCGTCAGGTCAGAAGACCCTTTAATGCACTGAAAGAGACTCTTCTCGTGGCTGCTGTGCTGTTTCTTTCAATAAATACACTATATTAGGCTATACATGCATTTTGTTCAGTTATTATAGTATTTCAATAGCGTAAATTTTATCCTTCACAACAGAATGTGTTGATGTCAGATGAATACATCAACAGATGATCCTCTAAATTAATGCATTATTTACACAAACCTGGATTAAAGAAAGCTTTTTTCTCTGAAATAGCTGGATGCCATTTGTTAAACTCATACATTTTTGAAATATAAGATAATATAAACTGTATACTCGTATTAAGCAGTATGCTATAATTTCATTTTGAATACACTAGTCATAAAGTTAGTAAAGGTTTGTAAAGGCTCAATCTCGATCTAAAGGAGAACAGTGGCACCTTGTGGTTATAGAACATTACATGAGCAGCGCTTCACACGCACATTGAACCCTTCATTTCTTTCTTTTTGCAAGATTCAAGAGATTACCGAAATCTATCCATGTAGGTTTTTTCAGTCTTGTCTTTTTTGCTCTGTATCTTTTTCTCCTAATTAATATGAACATCTGTTTGTGTTTCAGAGTAACTACCTTGTGTTTATGGCAGAGCTATTCTGGTGGTGTGAAGTTGTGAAACCATCTTTTGTTCAGCCCCGCACAGTCAATACCAAAGGTAAGGTCTCATTGAGTGTTTTATTTGCTGTTCATGCTATGTATTTGGTTAACGCTAAGTTTCATTTATGTTCTTTTTTAGCTTTTGATCCATCCCAGTTCAATAATCTGGCTCCCATACCCAAACAAAACCTGATCCACAGACCAGGCAGTCCAGAGCCGTCTAGGTTTGTCTTTAATACAATATAAGTTTGAGTTTTCAATTATCATGGTATGCAAGAATTTATATTTCAAAAAATCTCGTCCTATAGGTCACAACCTGAAAATGACAATTCAGGTAAGACTTAAAAAAAAAAAAAAAAATAGTAGTTCCTTCATAAAACTAACTGTAGATCAACTGGTAAAACATGGCTCTAGCAATAGGTTCCATTCACAGGGATCACACACAAACTGATAACATTTTAAGCTTGAATGCATGGCATAAATGTAGATTAAGCTTTTATTTAGTTGTAAACATTTACTTGGTGTTGCAGGAAAGTAAATGGGGATTTCTTTCTTTCACAGCAGTTATCAGGCAGTCATCATCCATGCCCTATATGGACGGATGTGTGGGGACATGGCCAAAAGAGAAACGGTCTGCGGCCTATACTGACTCTATCCCTTTCACTCTCTTACTCTGTCTTTACTGTACATGCCCCTGATAGATAATTCTTTCTCTTCACCTCAGGTCTTCAGCTCATGGGATATCATTTGAGATTCCACTTGATGACAGCTCAAGTTCATCTTCAAGACGTGGACTGAGTCGATCAGCAAGCACAGAAGGTTTGTGTTTTAAAGTCCACCATGCAGCTCGAGGAATGCGGAGGAACCTTTCGTTCCAGCCCGTTAACGGGAACGCCAACAGCAAAATACATGAGGAGGATGATGAGATATCCAGCAGACGTCGCCAGGGAAACTACACTGGGTACACTTTTTTATTTATGTATTTATTTGTATAATTACTTTGCCCTTTCTGTAGCATTTACTCACCCTGATGTTGTTTCACCCTTATGACTTTTAAAGATTATAATTGAATGAATATCCCATGTTTCAGGTACTCAAATGGTGTGTCAGCAGATAACCTCAGCCCTTCGTATGACCCTCAGCCCAACACTCCTAGTATAGAAGAAGCCCTGAAGATCATCCATGACTCTGAACAACCCCACAGCAGCTTGCAGCCCCCATCTGGAGACAGCGCCTTTTTCCTGCACAACCCATCTTCCCACAACTCCGGCACTGACTCAAACGATTCCGAGGACTCCCTTTCCAAGGTCAGAGCAGACGATGCGGACCTAAATTCCACCTCTACTGACATGGACACTGGAATCCATGTCCGTACCGAGGACATCCAGGATGGACAGGATGAGGACTCGTCCCTGAAGGACTACTCGGACATGGACCAGGACCATGAAGCTCGTTCCTGCCCGCTTCCGGAGACTGCCGGCAGCCCGTGCCCAAGCCTTTTGGGAATGCATTCCCTGGCCACCAGCATGGCCTCCTCGCTGGGTTCTGCAGTTCGCATGACCAGCTTCGCCGAACAGAAATTTCGTAAACTGAACCACGGCGATGGCCGTAGCAGTGGTAGTGGTGGCAACACTCCTGAGAGTGGTGAGCTGAACGTCTCATCCCCCGGTGCGACAGGAACAGTTCGCTCGATTACTCCTGACGCACGCAGCCCTGCTCGCATCACCTCCCCTCGCGACCCCTCGCAACTGCTGGCGTCAGAGATGGTGCAGTTGAAGATGAAGCTGGAAGAGAAACGCAGAGCCATTGAGGCGCAGAAGAAGAAAGTCGAAGCGGCTTTCACGCGTCACAGGCAGCGCATGGGCAGGACGGCCTTTCTCAACGTGGTCAGGCGTAAAGGAGTCGTGTCGCCAATAGGGGGTGACGGCAAAGGACCAGATGGTCAGGAAAAAGAGATCAGTGACTCTCAACCTCTGAAGACGCACTTGAATTCGAATGACTCCAATTCCAGACTTGAGAGATGTCTACCAGACGGTGCACCGCCGAAATCACCCCTGGAGGAAGCAGCCGTCGAGGTGGACTTGGCAGAGTACAATCGATCTATTGAGCGCCTGAACACATCTTTGAGCTTCCTACAGTCGGAGATGCAGCGTTTGGCACAGCAGCAGGAACGCATCATGCAGATGCGAGATCACCAGAGTTGGGTGATCCCGCCGCCGGACCCGGCGCCACGCAAACAGCTGCGTGAGTTGCGCAGCAGCAGTGTAGTGGGCCGAGGTTCGGTGGGGTCGCTCTCCCCCATTTTGTCATCCACCGGCTCGCCACGCACATCACACCGTTCGCCCTCTATGATCAAAAGGAAGTCCGCGTCTTTCCATGCAAGGACGCCACGAACGCCAAGGCCCAACGACCTGAAGGTCACACCTTTCAGCCGCGTACTCAACACGCAGCAGTCGGTGGACAGCTTGCCTCGACTTAGACGTTTCTTGCCCAGCCAGATGCAGACCAGCTCGTTTGCTTACTTGGGACATGATGAGGAACCTCCAAGTGAGGACGCACAAAAAGCAGCTGCCAATCCACTGTCTGCTCAGGTGAACGCTAATCAGGCAGAAGCAAAACATGATAGAAACATGAATGCGCCAACATCTGAGGTTCTGTCTCATCAGACGATGGACCGTTCGACGGAAACGGCAAGTGGGAACACAAATGAAGAACAGTCGCAAGAGAAGAAGGATCTGATTGAGGTTCCTCTCTCTATTCTAAAGCCTCTAGATGGGCATGACCTGGAGAGCAGCAGAGAAACAGAGATTGGACCAGACCAGAAGATGTGCTGTGGCTTCTTCTACAAGGTGAGACTTAGATATTTACATACAAAGTAGAGAGAGCAGAAAGCATACACATATCCATAGAGAAAAGCTGCTTAAGTAACTAAAGCTCAAAGTATAGATCAGAAATTGTCACTATATACTGTATATATATATATATATATTTGTATATACTGTATAAGGACATTGGTGTAGGGCAAGGACATCTGATGTAAACAGACTGTGTGTTCACAATTATAAGTACTTCTATTAACTTATTGTATTTTATGTTTACAATAAGCAGAATAATTGCAACAAAAACTAAAAATAAGGGGATTTAAGGTTTAGAAATCATGACGCTCGCGGTGTCAGAATGCCTGCCTGTCAGTCAAGTCCGAGGCTGGACGCAACCCATAGCTTTAGAGTGATTTGTTTCAAAAGTTTTCATCAGATATGCTAAACACAGAAGGTCAGACGTGCGCGTGTGACGCACTAGAACAGACCTCATTGGTTCTCGCGCATCAAGCATGCAAGCTTTTTGTTTTTGTTTTTTTGCATTTAATGGTGGTTGGCAATCCCAATTGAAGGTGTATCAACCACTTACTGTGCATTACAGCTGACATAAAATTAAAGATCAGGGTTAGGAAAGCCAACACTAAAGCCAATACTGATACTTGAGATAGGCTTGGTCCCTAGTAAAAACCAATGTATGCTTTTGGCTTGAGACATGTCAAAGGAATTTTATTTATTTGTCTGTATTTTTGCTCATATTTTTTGACAAGCGTGACTGATGCAGTGTGAGCAGAGAGAATATGTTATTTCGGCTCGCCTTTAACAGGAATGGACTTTTTTAGAACGTTTTCAGTACATTTCGAAGCGGATACAGACAAGTGCCGTTATTTGTTAACACTTTGAAAATACTAAAGGTTCAAAAACAAAAATATAATTGTGAGCTGAGCAATGCAATACATTTTGCTGCCTTCTCCTGCATCATTACCAAGCAAGGTAAACAGCGGCAGCTTTGATGCAAATGCACCACGGTTCAGACCAAATAATAGACCCATTTCACATATCAGGGGTTCTCAGAAGCGGAAGTTGCCAAAGTTTGGTAAACTTCTATAATAGTGAACACAAGACAATGGCTTATATAATTTTTGTATTCCCAATATATCCAATAGCTGACTTTCCAAAAGAGAATAAAAAAAATGAGAGATAGAGAAAGATGTCATATATTAGCCGTCACTTCCTCAGCCATTGTACTATAAACACCCTTGATGCAGCGTTATTTAATTTTTTTGGCATTTACTACCACAGTAATATAAAGCAAAGTATAGCATTAAAATGTGTAACAAAAAAATTTAATAAAAAAATCTTTACTCAATTTGTGATGATGATGTCATCACTGTCTGTGAAAAGGGTTCAAATAATGTGTATTGATATAAATGTTTGTGACAGCATATATTTCTCTGTTCAGGAGCTTCAACAAGTGCCTTTGTTATTCTTTTTAATTCATCTCAAGTAAACACTCAAAATTTTGTGTTATAAAAACGTGTTGTTTTTCTTCGCACATCACAATGTTCTGTGAGAGACATTGTCTCATACAACCAGCTGCACATGAGCTTCTGTGTCAGACTGAATAATTGTTTGTTTGTGTTGCTGTGACTCAGGATGACCTGAAGGGAGAGGAGGATGTTGCACAGAAGAAAGCAGCTCTGATGGAGAAAAGGCTGCGGAGAGAGAAAGAGATGCAGATGAAGAAACAGCAACAGGAGGCCGAGATAGAACAGAAGAAAGAAGCAGCGCGGTATGAAAAACACAACACAATTATAGAAAAGGACATGATCATAGAAAACAAAGCCACACAATCAAAGATAGCGCAACTAATTCAACATGTCGTGTTCACAGAAATCAATATACACTAGAGCTATTTAAAATATAATATAAATTATAGTTGTAACTATTCAAAATATTAAGTCTTTATACGTACGTACGTTCAGCATTTATTCAGTATATAACTGTTTATTTGTGCTAAACAATACAGTATGTAGGAATACAATGTTATAATTACCGATATTTTTTACTAAATCTCCATGCAACATTCACCTGTTTTAAAAGGAGGTATTTAAAGGAATCTTAAATGGTTTGTAAAAGTCATTATACTTGCTCGAAATGCATGAAATCTCTGCTTCCTTGATCAGAATGAAAGCCGAAGAGGATCTTGTGAAGAAGGAAGAAGAAAAGGCACGCCGAGAGTTTATAAGAAATGAATATATGAGGAAGAAGCAGCTGAAACTGATGGATGACATGGACGGTGTTGTTAAGCCCCGCCCCCCTGGTGTCAAGCAAAAGAAGCCACGCCCCAAATCTATGCACAGAGACATCATAGAGTCTCCAAAACCTCCAGCACGGGCAACCACAGGTACGAGGGAGAATCAGTGTTGCTGTGACAGAGCCACAGAGATATCAACCTACGAATGGCTTACTTCTTGTCTCTGCTTATTAAACTTCAATATATTAATTGCATCATTTAAAATAATTTCTTTAATAATATTTAAATTATTTTTACAATATTAAGAATATAAATATTATATCTAAAGTATATTTAATTAAAAAAATGAATTAATTCTCATTAATATATATTAATTATATTAATAATGATTAATGTATTTTTATTTTTATAAAATAATTGTTTTAATTATATATATTTAATAATATTGTTAAATGAATTCTAATTATTTAATTTTTTTTGTTATAACATACCTGTTTTTTATTTAGTATTTTATTTTATATTTTATTTATATATTTCTATTTTGAATCATATTAAAATTCCACATTTAATTTGCTGCTGTGATATCCAGAGAGCTTTTGAAACTGACTTCTAAGAGAAAATGTATGCAAATTATGTGAATGCATATGCAAATATGTGTATTTGTGTGTTCAGGGTCACGGCCTCGTGGATATTCCGTGTCCAGCTTATCACTCGCCTCCCTTAACTTGGCAGACAATGAGAGCGTCCAATCAGATAAGAGGACATCTAGGTGAGACCATGTCTAATTCACTATTACCTTCCCTCTTAAAGATCATTCAAAAGCAGAGAAAATAATGAGTTATTGTCGTGACCACAAATGGCACGCTCTTGTCTTAATCAACACTGACACACATCTCTATCGCTGCGAGACGGGTCGTGTTCATAACCTTCTGTCCTCCCTCTGTCTTTGGTATCTCTGTGTTTTCTCTATACTGGTTGCTCAGAGGAAGCAGACTGTCTCCTGGCAATCTGTGTTTCTTTCTGAGCTCCCCTAAAGGGAGAAAGGGAAGGTCAGTTTGCAGACAGCATCACAAACATGTCATTGCCTCACAGTGCTGACGGTCATCTCAGCTTGGGCGCTGAACAAACTCATTCGCTTGGACAGATCAGTTCACTGGTTCATCAGCATATAGGTGGAACATATTAAAATGTTATATAATATCATATTTGAATCATTTATAGAATGATCAATATTTTAAGTGTACTTGATTTTCTTGTGATACTCATGTTTCTTTGCAGTTGTGTTTATTTATCAGCTACTTTATCATTGCAGCTAATTTTGGCTATTGTTTATGAGACTCAGGCCCTGTTTACACCTGCTATTAAGATGCGTTTTGGTCGATTGGATCACAAGTAGACAAGGGAGCCATTCCAGTTTAATCTGGTATTTAATCCATCTCTTTTGTCCATTTTCAACCACTTCTCTCCTCATTTCTTCGAATCCAAAATTGGGCTTCTAGCCGTCAAAGTTTAAATCCCATCTGGCTAGCGTACTTGCCATAATGTTGAAGCATTAGGTCAGTAGTTGGTCTTTTGTGGCTGTTTGAAAACATATGACCACATTAGCGTTTACAATACGAAAGCAATCCGGTCGAATGTGTTTTTTAGACTACCTCTGGAAGTGGCCGAAAGTGGACAAGCTCAAAATGTTTTAGACCCTGTTTACACCTGTGGTGATCTGACCAAAATGCATCTGAATATCAGATGTGAACAGTGTAGCATTGTGTATTAACCAATGTTATAAACAAGTGAGACTGTAAATTCTGTCTTCTCCATGTTAGTTTCTGCCCAATCCTGCCACAACTGAAAAAAAGACAAGCAACATGGATTTGTCTATCCATTTGGTTGACATCTCGGTGCTACAGAAGCATGCTCAGCATCACTGTATAAAACCGTCACATATGTTCTGATTGGCTATCACTTCTACGACAAGTCGTGTAGCATTTTTGCTTTCCCTCTTGGCTTTATTTGTCGCCGGAAAATTGATGCATGATGAAAATGAGTAGCCTATGTCTGCTGCATCCATGCTTCGCTTTTGTGATTTTCCAGCCTTCAATAAGGCCCACCTTTTAAATTAGTTCCTCAGTTTTTATTAAAGAGATGTTTGCAGTGTGAATGTTTGTTTATTCTCAGACCGGAGTCTGCTGAGGGCTTTTTGTCACCGTGTCCGTCAGTAAGTGGAAACGGGGAGAACTGGGAACTCGAATCAACATCATCTGCAGCATCTAACACAGAATACACAGGTGGGCAGGTCACATGACAGTCCTGTTGTGTCATATTCCAAAACTATGTCAACTTTTTTTCATTATTACGCATGCATGCACTTTGTATGACTTGTTCATTTAGATACTACACCACTGTCGAAAAGATGTTTTTGAAAGCGTTGAAAATTGTGAAATATTATTAATATTCAATATTATTACACTTTAAAATAACTTTTTTCTATTTTAATCGTTTTTTTACATGTATATTATTCCTGTAATGGGAAAGCCACATAAAAATTTGGTGCTCAAGAAACATTTCTTATTATCAATGTTGAAAACAGTTTTGCTGCTTATTGTTATTTTTGTTGAAATCATTGTGACACTTTTATTAATAGTTTGAACAGTAATATACAGT
>JAOTRC010000039.1:23249849-23262004 GCA_027497675.1 Cyprinella lutrensis
AAAACGTATTTTTATTTGACATGGGGAAGAAAATTGGAGACATCAGCATGTTGATGTAGACACCAGTCTGATGCTGCACGTTTCTCCAATTTTCTTTCATAAGATAGCCTACTTCTAATGCTCAGTTAATAATAGAAAGAGCAAGTGTGGGAAGAGGGAATCTGTCCTGTACATGTTTTGGGTATTTTGTGATCTCTGTCATATTTTATAGATTGTCCACTGCTGTATGTTTAGAATTCTATACTGTACAGTGTTTTAAGTTTTATTATTAACTTTAACATTACCTTTACTGTAATTTGCATTAAACATTTAAAACAACAACAACAACAACAAAGAACTGTATGTTTACATGTCAGCAAAGATTGCAGTGTAATACATTTTATTTATTTGTCCCCAGAGGCCCAGTTTGTGGATGATAATTCTGCAAAACTTATTCAAAGGGTCACTTCTGTGATGGCAATAGCAGATGAGTTAAAAAGTATTAAAATGTTACATGAAGAAAAATATGAAGAGATAAAAGCAGAAAAAACCAGCCAGGATAAAATGAGAAAGCTGTTTGAATCATTAACATCTGGAGGCGACAAAGTCAAAAAGGCCTTTTATTATGTACTGGAAAAGCATCAACCACAACTCTTCGAAGACTTGGGTAAGAGAACAATTGCCTTATATGAAAGAGATTTATGAGCTCAATATTCAGCTAGATGTTTAATCTATATGATCTGTGGTTGATTTTTAACAGTTGGTGTCAGAAGGAAACGCAAGCTTGCTGATACTGAATCACCTGTACCATATAAAAGTGAGTTTACCTTGTTGTTATTGGTACAACAGACATTTTCATCCTCTGTTATAATTTGTGAATAACAAATAAAACTGTGCTAGTTGTAATTATTGATTTGTCATTTAAAAATGATTATTTTGCTAGCCAGTAAGGCAAACATGGTAACATTGTGATAATTTGCGATCCTATGCTGATGGGACAGTTAACTGTGAAAATTATATTTTTTAAAAAATCTAGTGTACATGCATACATTTAAAAATATTTGAAAGCAATCAAGAGTATAAAATGTGTCTGCATGTAGGTCTAATATTTTATTTTGCACATTAAAAATGAGTGTTACAACTGTGACGGGCTGACAAACAAATGCAAAAAGCGATGAACAATAACAATATTCCATGTAAACATCTGATTTTTTTTTTATCAGGCAAGAAAGCAAGGCAAACATTTTGACATTCCATTTATGATATTTGTGAACATTTTATGTTTCGTACTTTTCATACTTGTCCAACAGTATTCATAATTTTTGTTCATAATACATATGTGTAGCCTAATGTAAATGCTTACTTTTAACTGTACTTAACAGTATTTTTTGTGTCTTCTTGCCACAGGACCTAATATTGAGAATAATGAACAAGGCAACCCTATTTTTTACAATGCCAGTACCTCAGCACAAAGACCAGCATCAACAAATGTCTTAGGTAAGTTGGGATTTCGTATCGTTTGCTAGTTTACTTTGGTTTAGTCTTGTGTAGCCAGACCTTCAGACTGACGGCAGAAGGTTTGGATTCCTTGGCAGTTTTCACTCATGGACCGTCCTAATCTGACTGACATGTAAAGCAGTCACAGTTTGTTTTGTTCAGTGTAATGTTTAGGGGCATTAAAATGTAAATTCAATATCCCTACAAAAACAGACGTGTACAATTTTTGCCCAGTCTCACCTGATACAAGACAGTTGGTTTACAGTCCATGGTCGTCATTGTCTGATTCTCATTTTCGTGATGGGCCATACATTTTGAATAAGAGACAGAGCTGGGCTGCAGGCATGCAAGTCAAGCACATCCCTTTTATGGTGTAGATGGTTGGCACCAGATAATCTTGCAGGTTCTGAGGGGGTACTATTGACAGGGGGAGCTGTGCTACTATTATTAAATGAGCAAAACTTCAATATTATTTAATATTCAAACATTTTAATCAAAATTATTACAACTAAAGTTTTAATTTTACTAAATTGAATAAGCACAACATTCAATTAAACATATTTAAAGATTTATTATTTATATTTTTTTTTCAACATATCTCGTTATTTCAACATATGTGTGTGTGCAACATAATCAGTAGCCTATTTCTTAAAAAAAAAATGTTTCGTTTAAAGATTTAATTGCAAGCTTTATATAGATAAATTTCTCATGTCTGAGGCATATTTCGGTTCATTTATGATGAGATGCACTCAAGTTCACATGCAATGCAAGTGACCGCGCTGGCGCCTCCATGTCATGATTATAATGTCAGATATATTTGCTTCTTATTTATTAAATCCAGGCAATTGGTTCAATTAAAAAAAATAAGAGACTTTCTACAAAAAGGCTTTCTACAAAATACAATGTTGGCTAATGATTCAAAATCATGTCTGACCCACTTCATGTGTCCCGATAAAAAAAACATTATAATATTTGAACAAATATGAAACTAAATGCGCTTATTTAATGGCTACAACACCATCTCCATTTGTACAAATTGCTACACATTCAGAATTTTGCACAGTGAAAGGCATTTTTTTGTGCATATAAAACACATCTGCAACATTTATCAAGTTCACGGATACCTCTTTGTGCATTTATTAATCATTATTATAATACTAAAATCATAATAAAGTAGGTTATACTACAAAAAAATCAGATGAGCTCACCCAGAATATAAACACAACACGTTCAATTAGTCATACACATTAAGCATTTTCCTCCCATAGAAAACCATTATAAGAACAGTTGGCTTAATACAGATTAGAATGTCCCAGCATATGTCGAAATAATGAGATATGGTGTCGAAATAACAAGATATATTGGGGGTGCTATCGGGGTGCTTTGGTCTTTCTTGGGGGTGCTGAAGCACCTGCTAGCCCTTCCCTAGCGCCGCCCATGAGTCTAGTGTAAAAAAACAAAAAAACACTGTTATTGCATGTGCAGAATGAGGCCTGGAATTGTCTCAATCCCAATATATGCCTCCACATTAATGATATCTTAAAATGAAAGTCACCCATGTGGTGTTTGCACTGAAGCACCCCCATGCTATGATCAACTTTCTCTTTTGCACCTGTCACTGATGAAATTCTGGTCTTTGGGACTGAGAACAGTTTTTCCCCCCAAAAAAAGCTGAAATGTGGACTCATCTGACCGCAGCCTATTTCCACTGTTTTTGAGCATCTGTTTTTGAGCTCTGGTCCAGAGAACTCGGCAGCATCTCTGCTCTGAACAGATAATAGCTTTTTCCTAGCATAACAGAGATTGAAGATGCATTTTTTGATGAAGCGGTAAACTGCAAATGGTAATTTGGCACAAAGTGGCAAGCCATGATGGCCCATGTTTGTTGTAAAGACTGAGTTTAACGAGGTTCAGATGTTATGAGAAGGAGGAAATTAATAAATAAATAAATGCAAAAAATAAAAAAGTATAAGTCAGCAGCCCCTCACAGATGACTGCTGGCAACAAAACCGAAAGAAAACAAAGATATAGACATAAAATCAGGCCTGTTCCTCTCTCTATCTCCACTGTCGTCGCTCCTCCTATAATGCTTCTGCTCCTCCTTGAGAGATACGAGACTGGTGCTTAGCATAGGTGTTGCTCATTAGTAATCACACCGGCCTCGCACCGTCCTTCCATGGCCCTTGACCTCGTCCTGCCCGCCACACTGTGATGCTTCATTTTTATACACTTTTAAATATTACAAAATGTGCCAATTTTTTTTTTTTTGTATACATACAATTGTGATGTAATTTATGTGTGGACACCAGTTAAATATCATATTTGTGCTTTGTTACTGATGCTAGTAAGCCCTTCTTATTATATGCCACCGGCACCCAAGAAAGAGAAGTCCCCTGTACCCAAAGGGATGGAGCCCACTGTACCCAAAGTGAAGAAGCCCCCTGTACCGAAAGAGAAGAAGCCCCCTGTACCCAAAGTGAAGAAGCCCCCTGTACCTAAAATAAAGAAGCCATCTGCACCCAAGAAAGTGAAGAAGCTCCCTGTACCCAAAATAAAGAAGCCATCTGTGCCCAAAGTGAAGAAAGACAAGAAGCTGCCTGGCCGAAAATGAGGGTATACGAAAAATGCAGAGAGAAAAAAAACATTAATTTATTTTTTTTATGCTCCATTAAAAACCATTTTACAAAAACCTCAGCATGTGTTTTACAAGCTTAGGTACTACATAATTACAAATCCAAAGAATTCTGTGCATTATATGTTGCTATGCTCAGAATGGTCATACTGATCTTACTGAACTTTAACTCTTGTTAGTTTTAGTGAACGCATTCTGTCCATGTTACTCAACAAAGTAAACTTCTTTGAATGAAAAAAGTGTGTTTTCAATGTTTTTCAATTTTTTGTTTAGTCAGACAAAGTGACAGAAGAACAAAGTGAATAAATACAATACATGATGTCCCTTTATGCACACCATAGCTGATATGAGAAAGACAATAATACTCTTACGAGTCTGCAAGGAATGTGTGGTTTTTCATTGATTTAAAAGTAGCTACTTACCAATAACAGATTACACGTATTAAGCACTATAGTGGGTCAAACACTTTTTCAGATTCTTGATCTCGATTGATTCAATTTAACGGTCAAAATATTAGATTGTTTTGTCACACCACTGAGAATGATCATTCATTTTAGAACCATCATTAGTCAATACGGGAGCAGAAGTCAAAATAATTAGAGAATGCAGTAACAATCAACAAGTTACTCTCGTGATTGACAACAATTTTTGGCAGCGATGTATTACACATGACATGATACGCGTTAAAGGGACAATGTGTACTTGAAAGTGTATTTTATTATTTAAAATCAATATTTTTATTCATAAATAGGCCTATGTCCTCAATGGTGTACAATACCTCTTTCAATTATCTGACTTATCCTCGTAAACAAGGAATTTATTATTTTTATAATAAATAAAAATTGAAGCCTGTTAAAAGCTGATAGCCAGGCGTACTGCGCTGGCTCAAACTGAGCCTGTCACTTGAGCAACCTGTAAGTCTTCTAGTAGCTGTGTCGAGTGAAATCCCTTCTGAATCTCACAGAGACGGAGAGAGTGAGCATTAAGCATTAAGACTTCATGCCTTATAAATTTTTATAAATAATAAAAATAATGTGATAATATATAATAATAGTAAAAATAATTTCGTTCTTTCTCAAAACTTAGTTTTGATTTCTAAGTGATCAATTTATGTACAAGTGTTTTCCCACATGATTATTGGCTGTATGGTATGACATCAGTAAATTAAGGCATTTAAATTAAATGGCAGTGCTTTATAAACTTTATAAAAGACCCATATTTCTAACTTTCATTCCTGGGGATACCATGGATAATTTTACAAGATTTAATGTAAGATTTTTGCACATTTTTGGGAAAATACAGGTTAAAATTTGTAATGAGTCACTTTAACCACTAGATGGCGATAGAGCTCCACTAGGCATAGTATTTGAATCACTGAAATATATAGTTTCTAAAGTTGGATTCAGTTGGATTCATATCTAAATATTATAAAATCACAATTATAACAAAAATAAAATACTTTTTGTCAAAGTTTAGCATTTGTTTTTATACTGAAAAAAACAATAGTTTTTCAATAATCTTGATTAGAATCATAAAAGAGAAATGAGTCTTAAGATTTGATCATTTATTTCAACTGAACAGCAATAACAAATTAGCAAATAAAGCAGCAGTAAAAATAAAATATTTGAAAAAAAAAGTAAATGGGGAAGAAAATTGAAAAACTAGGAACAATAGTTTGGAACAAGAACAATAGTTGGTCTCATCTCGACTATTTTTGTCACGCCTACATAAAAACAGATAACATTCAATTTAATTTTTTTTTGTAGATCTAGAAAGTGTTGAGAGCCGTAGGAAGTTTCATACCATTTGGAAAAAGAGAACTTTTTTTAATTCAAGCAAAATTAGACCCCGAAGAGTAGGCTACATGGGGTTTAATTAGTCAATTAATGAGATGAAGTATAATGTATAATGTATGTTGTCAGTGCCGTGTTGTCTCTAATATTTAATATTAGAATATTTACTCAAAAATACATCCACAACTAAGTGCAACCTTTCAATCCTTGTTAATAACTGAGCTGTGACAAATAAACAGGTTAACAACGATAGGGCTGAGAATGCAGAAAGTAGAATGTCCACTACTGTGTTTATTTACAAAAAGGCATGAGTGGACAAAAAACAAGGTAATTTTATTTTTATTCATTTAATTTTATTTATTTTATTAATTTCATTATTATTTTAAATTGTCATAAAATTGCTATTTAAATATATTATTGACAGGTTACACAAAAAACCTGAATAAGGTGATCTATATAATGTAAACTGGTGGTAGACTAGTATGAAAGGTAGCCTACACTCTTCTAAGCTCACAGAAATGGTTAGAACCAAGTCTTCAGCAGCCAATGACACCGACCCGTTCATTCTGATTTTTAACTCGTACTTTACGTGTAAAATACACGTGAAATACACGTAAAATACGTGTGAAATAAAACATAAAACAGTCCGTGTTGACGTCACACGTACAAATTGGCCGCGTCGACCCTTTGTGTATTGTTCACTCATAGCTCCAGGCTACTTGTAAAATTTTTCTCAGAATGAATAATTTGTGTATGTGAAATATAAATTATTGTATTAATGTTTGAAATGTAGGCCTACATTTGTAGTTATTGATGCACATTTGGGGAATGTCATGTTTTTGTTGATCTCCAGTGAGAAAACTGACGCTCATAGTCATGTAGAAAAGAATCAAGGATAAGCATATCAGCCTCTTTTGTTGATCTGCATGTGTCAATTTTATAAATGTAAAACTGAACCCTAGTGATAAAACAACATGATGAGGTCTTCAACCATTTTATATAACAGAACCCGTATGCGCGACCCACTGACACAATTCACTACGTGAGTGACGAGGGTGTGGGCGTGGCCAGTGACGTCGCGCATATGGGCGGGGCCTCTAGTGTGGACTCAAAGCTCAAAGAAGCGGGCAAGCGGAGTTGCTCTGTTTCAAAAACAGATCCTGGAGCATTTGTTGACGACTTTGTCTTCATTACATCCTCGAAAGGTGATTCTTTCTCGATTTTCTGTGCTACGAAAACTTGTTTTGCGTCTGTTGGTCTTTTATGGGGCTTTGGAGTGTTAGTAGTGGACATCTCTTAAACCTGTGTGTTGTTGTTGTGTAAGGAATGCGCTTGTTTTCCAGACATGATGGAGGAATGACTGTCTGCATATGAATTCAGCGGAAGCCGATGACAGAAGCGGTGTTTCCTTTTGTAAAGGTAATTTCTGCTGCAAAACTTTCCTTGCCTTTGTTTACAAGTGCACGCCCACATCGCCTGTGCTTTTACTTTCACACTGTCTGTCTCCCGTGCTTCTTATTACCCTTCAACTAGCGTGCATTGTTCATTTGAGTAAATTATTAATAAGATGTAGACATTGATAGCAAACACTGTGATGTTGGGACCATTTTGCATTGCATAGACCCCAACATCAGGAGGACAAAGAAGAGCAAATGCACTTAAAGGTTATTAAAGTCAAGTCTCCTTCATTTATACAGCGCTTTTAACAATATAGACCGTTTCGTGATAATAGGAGATTACAGTAACACAGATTCTGAATAAGCTCTAGATGTCCAGTTAAAGTTCGTTTTGATTGATTCACTAATGTTGCAATGATAAGTAGTTATTAACTTTGCTAAGACAACACCGTTCTAAGAGAAAACCCTTTTCCCAGAGAAGCCAGAAAACACACGCTTAAAGTACGAAGTAGTGACTGATACACTCTTCCCTGCTTGAATACATGACTGTGGGTGAAGCCGCTAAAGCACTGAACTGTCCATGTCCTCACCAGGCTTTACTTCCCGTGGACCGGTTTGGATCCAGTCATGAAAGCCCCTGGCGAGGAGGAGAGCGGGCGTCTGGACACACTGCTGGTCAACACCCTGGCCCGAGAGAGGCGTCTGTGGAGGACGCCGGTGCTGAAGGACGGATGCATTCAGGTGCGTGTGTGTGTTTAACCGGCTTCTCAACACGCTTCTCATCTCAGTGGTGTATGCTATCTATCTAAACACACACACACACACACACCACACACACACACACAAACGGGCTTCATTTGGTTGACCCCACATTGAAAATGAGTTTTTTTCAATGAAATCAATAGATCCAGCATAAATCTGAATTTTCACACCGAAATGAAGGGTTAGTACTAGAGTGTAAATGCAATGTGGAATACACACACACACACACAGCTGTGACTGCATCAGACAGCATTTGTATAGAATTTTGCATAGAAAATCAGCCACAAATGCAGATATGTAAGACCTAACACGCATACATGCACACACATACACTTTTATATGCGTGCACACTCATACACTTTTACATGCACACACAGATGCACTTTTATATGCATACACAGATGCATTGCACACACACATGCACACACATACACTTTTACACGCATTCACATATGCACACCACATACACTTTAACATGCATGTACACACACTCACTTTTATATACATACACACATGCATACACATACACTTTTATGCATACACACATGCACATACATATACACACATACACTTTTATATGCATACACACATGCACATATATATACACACATACACTTTTATATGCACACACATGCACATACATACACACACTTATATACATAAACACATGCATACACGTACACTTTTATATGCATACACACATGGACACACATACACTTTTATATGGATACACACATGCACATACATGTACACACATGCACACACATACACTTTTATATGCATACACTCATGCACACACATACACTTATATGCATACACACATGCACATACATATACACATATGCACTTTTATATGCATACATACACTCATGTACACACATACACTTTTATATGCATACACACAAAAATAATGATTTTAAAGTATTTTATAATGTTTAAATGAATACATTCACAAAATAAATATTAACGTGACACGAGCAGTTGGCCACATCCAGAATAGATGCATGTATCTCTATGGTGGATTTATATCAAAACACTGTTTCTAAAACTGTAATTCCCTCAGGGTAATTCCCTATGGAAGCTTGTGTCGGCCACAGATTAAAACATTTCCTAAGATAATTGCCACTTCTTATCTCAATTAACGATTTTTACACCGCTCAATCCTGACTTTATTTCTCTTAATTGTGTTATAAAGTCAGAATTGTGAGTTATAAACTCCCATTGCGAGATATTTCTCAATTCTGACTTTTTCTCTCGCAATTGTGAGTTTATATCTCGCAATTCTGACATCTTTTCTCTGGATTGTGAGTTATAAAGTCAGAATGGAGTTTTTTTTTTTTAAATTCTAAGGACTAAAAAGACTGACTGTTTTCCCCAGAATTGCGAGTTTATCTAACAATTCTGACTTTATAACTCACATTTGAGAGAGAAAGCCAGAATTGCATGTTATAAAAAGTCACATTTGTTAGATATAAACAAGCAAATTCTGAGGAAAATCATTTTATTATCTTTTATTCTTTGGCGGAAACGACTCCTATCGAATTCTGCCTGTAATTCTGATCTCTAAATTACATGCAAGTCATGTCTGGATATTGATCTGAAGGTTTTTTCCAGAAAAAAAATGCTATTTCAAATGCAAAACAATGGTGTAGTTAACTTAATTTTGTGGTAAATGGATAAAAAGAAAAAAACACAGGATCATTTCTAGTAGTTTTTTGACATACACTCTCTGTGTGAGCGTCAGGACTGACTGTGAGCGTCTGCTTCCAGGGTTCAGACATCAGCCCGGCGCAGTACCACGAGGTGAGTGTGTGGCTGCGTGAAATGAGCTGCACGTTCCAGTTCTCCTCCGAGACGTTTGCTTTGGGAGTGTGTGTTCTCAACAGCCTGCTGGCGGCGGTCAAAGTGAGTGAACGACCACTACACGTGTGCAGACGATGTGCTCGACTCTCAGCTCTCTCTCTCTCTCCGCAGACTCAGCTCAAGTATCTCAAATGCATGGCCATCACCTCTCTGATCCTCGCTGCAAAAGTCAACGAGGAGGACGAGGTGAGATGCAGAAACCACACACACACACACACACACACACACACACACACACACACACACCACTCTTAACCTTTCCAGTGCCTTTATTGTTCTGTTTTGTTGGCGAACAGGTGATGGCACCGGTCAAAGACCTGCTGGAGCAGAGCAGATGCAGGTTCTCCACAGCGGAGATTCTGCGCATGGAGCGAGTCATATTAAACAAGCTGCACTGGGACCTGTACATCGCGACGCCCCTGGACTTCATCCACATCGTGAGTTAACCCTTTAATACCTGACAAATTTAAAAAATGGCAGAAAATTATATATTTTTGGAAATTAGATGTTTTTTAAGCCTTGAATCAAAAAAAAAAATTGCCAAGTCATTTTGTTTATGATATATTTTTTGTATCACATTTGATACATCAGGCTTTTAGGGAACGTTTTGCTTACAGTGTATATTTATACAGTGTATATTTTAGATACAAAAAAAATCTATTATGCCTTTAACAGTTTGAAAACATAAAACATTTTAGGCTGTTTTTTAAATTTCATATTGTAGAATTTCTTTGCGGCCCCCCCTAGCACCATCTAGTGGCCCCCAGTTTGAGAACCGCTGCTCTAAATGTCTAAATATTTTGAGGATAACTTGTTTTCGTCTCTTTTTGCCTCAGACCTGATGCCGATAAAAGAGGAGAGTGAAGAACTGAACGAAATTGAAGATAAAGTTAAAATCGAGAAACATCATGATTTCAAAAGTGGAGAGAACTCTTTTGGTCGCTCAAAGACTGCAAAGAATTCCTCACAAAACAGAGCCCAGAAGAACACAACTAAAAGTTATTTCTCCTGCTTTGACTGTGGGAAGAGTTTCAGTCGACACGATGACCTTAAAGTCCACATGGGAGTTCACAACGGAGAGCACCCCGTCACCTGCCAACAATGTGGAAAAGGTTTCAATGAAAAAGGAAGTCTGAAAAGGCACATGAGAGTTCACACTGGAGAGAAGCCTTACACCTGCCAGCTGTGTGGAAGAAGTTTCACTCAAAAAGGATCTCTTAACAGGCACATGGTAATTCACTCTAAAGAGAAGCCTTACACGTGCAAACTGTGTGGAAATGGCTTTAAAGCAGAACTAAACCTTAGGGATCACATGAGAATTCACACTGGAGAGAAGCCTTACCCATGTGATCAGTGTGGAAAGAGTTTCAGATGTAAAATAAACCTCAAGTGCCACATGAGAGTACACTCAAGAGAGGGCCGATTTCAATGTCAGCAGTGTGGTTTGAGTTTCCCAGGAAGGCAATGGCTGAACAGGCACATCAAAATAATTCACGCCGGAGAGAAGCCTTTCAAATGCGATCAGTGCGAACGAAGTTTCCAATTGAGTAAATGCCTCAAGACTCACATGAGAGTTCACACTGGGGAGAAGCCTTACACGTGCTATCAGTGCGGAAAGAGCTTCACATATAAAGCAACCCTTGATTCCCACATGAGAATTCACACCGGAGAGAGCCCTCACACATGCAAACTGTGTGAAAAGAGCTTCTCACACAAAGGTAACCTAAAGGCTCACATGAGAATTCACACTGGAGAGGTTTTCCCATATCAAAGAGACCTGAAAGGTGATCTGCAAACTCGTTCCGTAAAGAAATTACAGTGTTCTGTGTGTGACAAAAGGTTTAGAATTAGGAGCCATTTAAAAAATCACTTGTGCGTTCACTCTGGAGGAAGGCGATTTAATTGTGAACAGTGTAATAAACGGTTTCTTTCGCCGTCACACCTACGGATACACCTGAAAAGCCATGCGGATGTGAGACCCCATTGGTGTTCCACGTGTGGAAAGAGTTTTAAATGGCTCAGCAGTTTAAAATGGCACCAGAAAACACGTATTTGTGTAAGATTAAGGCTACGTTAAACGCTGCAGCGAGTCAAATCAGATTTTTGCCTCAAATATGACTCGGCATATACACTCAACAGGAAACTTGGGCCTTACTTACCCCTTTTCCACCGAAAAAAGAACTGGTTCGGAACTGGCGCTGGTTCAAAGTTGGTTCGGAGCTGGTTCAACTT
>JAOTRC010000039.1:23273634-23284466 GCA_027497675.1 Cyprinella lutrensis
TCCATTAACTAATGTTAACTAATACAACCTTTGGTTTTTATAACATATTAGTAAATGTTGGAATTAATATTAACTAAGTTTAATAAATGCTGAAGAAGTATTGTTCACATATTGTACATGTTAATTAATGTAGTTAACTAATGTTAACTAATGAACCTTATTGTAAAGTGTTACCCATGTTTTATTTCAATAGAGCATATGCATTGAAATTGGTATATCATAAAACACGTATTGGTATCTATATTCATATTGGTATTGGTATCTATTCATAATACGAATGCGAGGTGGAATATTGATTTTTGCTAATATGAAAGTGTTAAAAAAAATCAATACAAAGATTATTGTTCTGATGCTAGTACAATCTACGTATATCAAACGCGTTAAATACAGTGGCTGTGGGAGTGATGGTAAAATTAAAGTTTTTCTCTCTTCTGATGGCCGTTATCAATCTTAAAGTATTCTCTGTAGTCTCATATCGACAGCTATAGAAGTTTATCCAACTATAACGACTTTCGCTAATGAGAAACATTTACTTTTCACATTTCTCTGAAGCGAAAGTCATTGTAGCGCAAAGACTTGCAGTATGTCTTGTCAGAAATAGAATGGGGAATCCGTTTACTGTCAGGGAATTTTTCTTGTCGCACTGCATCACGTGTAGACTGATTATAATGGCCTGTAATCCGCTCTCTCTCTATCTCTCTCTCAAAAAAAAGTTTAAAGCAGCTGTATGTAAGAAATGTATTTCAAATAATCATAAAATGGGCCTCATATGTCACTAGACATTAAGAAATCATGTTCATTTCAAATACTTATATCACTGACAACAGTAGTCCGACTGGCCAAAAAGTGCAGTTGCAGCCCTAAACTGATGTAGACGTTTTGGTCTGATGCTCCACCCACCACCGATCTACCAATCACGTCAGTAGTGTTGCAGCATTCGGGTTGCCAGCTCTGCTCTAATTACCACAGCTGCAGATACAAACATGTCGGATTAAAAAATTAGTTGGATCCTGCAGCCTATCTGGCAACCTCGAGTCAGGGGGGAGGAGGAGGGGAGGGGATACACCGCTCTCCAGTAATTTGAAACTGATTGCAGTACCAGTTTTGGCCACAATCTTACATACGGCTCCTTTAAAAATATCACCTGTAATGTTCTGCAGCCCTCTCAAACTCCCCGAGGAATATGCAAGCATTTCCAAGGTTGCAGTAAGCTCTCCTCTCTGCAGACCGGTCACCAAACTCTTTAGCGATCAGTAGACGCTGGAAGATAAACGGATCACACATAGTGGAGTGTGAGTGCTTCTGCTCTGCCTTACAGTTTAATTTATGACACAGAACACTTACCTGTTCATGAGAGGCCACTGCATCCCTGAAGTTTCCTAGCAGGTAGTATGTGTTCCCCAGGTTTCCGTAAGTTCTCCCCTGTGCTGCTCGGTCTCCAAGCTCCTTCACAATACGCAGGTCCGCCCTAAACAATTGATGAGAGGAAAGAGGAAGTAAAAACTCTTGTACCACTCTTGCAAACAATGTCCACTTATGTGAGTGTTGGTGGGACATTTACTCGTAGTATTCTGAGGCTTTTTGAAGTGCTGTCGTGACCTCCTCAGGTAAGTCTCCAGGTTCTGCTCCGCTCCAGCAGACACTCTTTCCCTTGGCGTGGAACACATTTCCAAAATTATAAAGTGCTCTGGCCTGTCCCACCTGTAGTAAAAAAGCCAATTAAATAAGAGAAACAAACAAACAAAAACACTACGTACTACTAAGCATGTGAACCTTAGATGTTAATCTCCAAGTACCTTCACAGAACTTGCTCTCATTAAGCTCACAACAATTTGCAGTAGTTAACAATTTACTACTTTGACTTTTGGGTAAACCACAGGTCATTTATTCATGAGATTCACACAACTGTTTTATATAATTAAAGCATTAAAGGGATATTCACCCAACAATTCTTTCACTTATTACTCACCCTCATGTCGTTCCAAACCCATAAGGCTTTCATTCATCTTTAAAACACAAATGAAGATCTTTTTGATGATATCCGAGAGCTTTCTGTCCTTCCATTGACACAACTACCACTTTGACGCTTTAAAAAGTTCATAAATATATCATAAAACAAATCCATATGAACTTAGCAGTTTAGTCCAATTTGGGGTTTTTTTTTGAAGAGACTTGAACAGATACAATTTAGGCTTTTATTCACATTTGGGTGAATTATCCCTTTAACCAGATCCTGTCTGCATCTATACGTTTACTGACTGTTAACACATTTGATTTGTTTTGTCAGTTTACCATTAATTGCTCGTCATACTGTTTTTCATTTGCAGTCGCTTTAGATGAAAGCATCATTGAATAACGCTAAATGAATAAATGTAAAATGTAATATATGATAAGCTATGGTCTAGTGTGTTGATTAAATAGATCACTCACCCTGTCACCCAATTCCCTGGTAATATCTAAATGTCTCTGGCAGCAGACCACTGCCTCATCAAAGCGTCCCAAAACCTTCAATGTGTTCCCCAGGTTACCGCTGGCTTTGGCCTCACCAAGCCGATCCCCGGTGGACCTGAGAGAACAAAGCAGTACTTAGTGCTGTCATTAACATTCAATACAATTATTATACAATCATCATTAAAAACAATCATTTAGGGGTTGATTCAGGATTTGTGATGTCTGGGCATGCGCACACATAAAACTTCTCACACAGAGTGAGTGTACCAAATTGAGTTCTCTTTCGCACTTTCTTGCACTTTAATATTTAAATTGGCAAGGCTTAAAAACGCATGCAAAAGACTGTTGTGACGATGCAGCACTGGCCTGGTCGGGACAGTGACAGTTCTATCTTTACCCAGAGAAAAACATTGATTTATGCAGCAGACATTATACAACTCAGTGCCTTGCCTTCTAACAGTTAAACAAAACAATTGGTAATCTTACTAGCCCCAAATGGTTATTGGCATACATCACTGCTAAAAAGTAGTTTGAGCATACCTAGTTAGTGTAAGATCATGGTGGTGGAACTCCAGAGCTTTACTGTAGTCTTGCAAGTGGAAGTAGGCATTGCCCAGCTGACTGTAGATGGCGCTTAGAACCTGCAGGTCTTCTGTGCCAACCTGCATGGCGGCCTCGAAGAAAGAAACGCCAGCGCCGTAATCCCCGACCTTGCACAGACGCTCCCCCTCCAGAGCCAGGTCCAAACAGGATGCCTCCATCCTGCAGAGGGCAGCACGATTGTTTACTGTTGACAAGCTTTTTAATGTCTCAGCATGGACATCAGTAGACATAAAACAAGGTAGGATGCGGCCATTTTGGACAAAAACCCCACATGGTGCAAAGGACAACGCTCCATTTATAAATCTGACGTATTCATTTACAAACACTGGGAAAATTCAACTAAATGATAAGAAATGGCTGCCATGACAAGCTATTGATTCCTTTGTGCTGGGAAATGTGTTCATCAAGCAAGATCAATTTCTTGATATCATTTTTTATATTTTAAAAAGTTGGAACTTCAATTGAGAGAGTAATGATTCATTTTCTCTCTATTTCTTATGTAAACCAAGGAAATATAAAAAGTAAAACGCATTATTGTGGCCTTATAATTGGATACAATTCATAAATCAAAGAATAACAATGGTATGTTTTTTTTTTGCACACATTTTCAGGTTGATTTCAGGCTTTTCATATTTCATTAGTGGCACTGATATGTTATGTATATACGTCAATCACACATCCATAGATTATTCTCCTGTTAGTATTATCAATCTAATACTGGTCAGCAGCATATGATCCTTAAAACTCCTTGCACCTTAATTTAATCTAACAAGTTGAATGGTAAAAAGACTCAAAAGAAATCATTCAACAATCAACGTGATACTGCATAATATATGTGGCGTTGCAAATATTTAACCACTATTTCACGGTAGATTATTCCCTACACGTAATAATAATAACTATGTTAGAGTTTATAGAGGCCCTACCTGGTGCCTCCCCGACTCACACAACCAAAGAAAACTGGACATGTGAAAGGCATCTAAAATGCTTTGTTCTTTAAAAAGTCCTCTGATGGGGCTGTAATCTCCAAAACCAACCGTCCCAAACATACAAACATCACGATGAGGCTGCCAGTCAACTCAATTCTTCAGCAAGAATTACGCTACGGACTCAAATGATTTAAAAAAGAATATTCTACACAGCAGTTGTCCATCATACAACGTCACATTGGACGTCTTTGAGGGCAGAGGTTGAAGATGGCTTTGGCAAAAACTGTCATGCTCAGCACTTGAACGGCTAATCTGATTGGGTTTCTGCTTTCCATTGTCGTGTGTGATTAGCGCACACCAACAGAGGTATAACATTGAGATTAGACCTGCTGCGTTTGCTTCTCATGTCATGAAACTTGCAATGCAACGATTATTTCATGGGACTGATCAATACACTACACGATAAAAAAATGTAATCATTTGCATAAAAGACACTCAGAAACAGCTAATGTAGTTATAAACTTCTCTGAAAATTAATGTAAGTTTGATTATTATAAACTTCACGTAACTCAAATTAATTCAGTTTGTACCAAGGATTCACAAACTAAATAAAGTGTATGTCTATGCTCTTAGAGATGGCCTAGGCTAAAATTGGCTTAATTGCTATGAGTGACATATGTTTGCCGAGGACTGCCGAAAAGAAAAGATCCAACACAACTCAAGAGCTCAACTCAGAACATAATATAGGCAATCATCATAAATTATTCAAACGTTATTAAATAGAGCAAATTAAGGCACACTTGCTTTCATACAAATACACAATAAAATTTCACATTTACACCACTTTTAAGTTCAAATGAAAACCTTATTTCAGATGCAACATTTGGTTTTATTTTACCACTAAATCTCTCTCACAATATCAGATCATTCAAATTCAGTCAAACACATTCCCAATTAAAACTTAATTTTCAAAAAGAAAGGGAAATGGAGTTACGGCAATAATTAGCAATGATTTATTGAATTAATAAAAGGTTTAATTTACTCATATCCTTTGTTTTTAGGTGGAAACAAAAGGGTATGTTTGTAGCCTATATAAAAACTCTGATAAAATCATATGTAAAAACTATTTTGGTCCACTTTTGATAGCATGAAAAAGTGTCTTTATACGAGTTAATACTGGACTAGCACCAAAATCCTTAAAAGGCGCATTACAACTACAAGAAAATGGAATTCAAGTGTCACATGCCTACCTGTAATGGACAAAGGTTCGGTTCTCATTCTGCATGCTAACCACTGCACTGCTCACAGCCATTGAAGAGCATTATGAAGTAGGCCTACTGATCCCAGTCAAGTCCAGAAAGTAATCCATCAGAGAAGAAAAGTGAATTGAATTCCAGACAAAACACTTGGAACTTTAGTTTTTGCATACACTTCCAAAGTCTCTGATGTTTTCCAGTGGCGGAGTCCAGTGCGCTACAGATGAGCTCATCCAGACTTATATTCACCACAGCAGTGGGTCTGGGAAGTGTGTGTTTGTGTGTGTTGTGTGTTTTGTCCAGGATGTTCTTCCGGAGCTCTGTGTGAAGAGAACACAAGATGTCGAGTGTGAACCCTCATTCTCTGCGTAATGCCATGGTAACACCCACTGAGCGGCAGATACATGCAAGGGAGGCAGATATTAAGTGTGTGTGTGAGCAGCGATGTGTGTGTGAAAGCTAAACCAAGGGATCCCAACAGCAAGAGAGAAAGCAAGAGCAATCAGCCCATAAACACAGCTGATTATCTGCCATGCATGCGGGCCAGTACCAAAGCATGAAAAAACATTTCGTTATTCAACTTTCTCTTACAAATCCACAAAGATGTAGGAAAAAGACCATTTTAAACTCTGATGATGAGTGTCGGTTACTTTCAAAAATATTACACCTCTGTGACATTTGGAAAGCTGGTTTGTCATTGCCAAACTAATCCAGAAACAAGCTTATCAGCTTGAGGAACCATAGAGACATGTTCACTAAAACATTAAGTCTATATAATTATATTTGTGCAAATAATGCACAATGTGTTGATGTGGTCTGTCATATTTTCTAGTCAAGTGCATAAAGTCATAACGAGAACTTGCACAGATTTTCTTCAGTAAGGTGACATACTTTTGAGTGTAACAGATTATTGTAAATGAAAACAATTGGTTTTTGGTTAGATGTTGAAATGTGGGTGTTGAACTCAATTTAATGTGCACTTTGGAGTAGATTGTGGAGAGGCATGATATAAGCAGATTAAAAGATTGGAGAAGTCCGACATATATACGTCACAGTAGAGAGGAGTATTATTTTCCTCCAAAGTTATGATATTTTAATTAAAAATTAATAACGAGGACAAAATACATTTTGAATTAATCAAAATAAGATCGATAACATGCCTAACTATAGAAAAACAAAATAGGGTGTTAATGTGTATTAAATTTAAAATTTAATTTCTTTTCGTAATGTGACATTCGGAGGAAACTGGTTATTAAATGGGTTGGGTAGCTTAGGTCAGGACTTCTAAAGTGAAAATCCCTACTAAAGGGAAATGGACTGTTAGAGTTATAACCATTAAAGACATATTTACTATAAGCTACACGATTGTTAGTCAATGTACTGTATATGGTTTTGTTGAAGCCATCTGCCCACCCACATTATTTCAACTTATTTTAAAATAATTGTGTTTACAGAATACAGAATGCTGACAAGAAACTAAATTACCCATGATTGTTCAGAGAAATTTCCACCAATCTGAGAACTGAGAACAAGTAGGCTAAAATCACATTAATTTTGTCACCTATTCCCATTTTCTATGAAGAATTGCAAATGATGTCGCTAATAATAGAGTAGTCTTCCTATTTTCTCCAACTACTTCAAATTTGTGTAGTGCTTTTTTGAATTGTAGTTCTTTCCTTCATTAAAACAGTTGTATACAGTCATATTTTTAAATATGTTCAAGTTTGTAAAGATGAGATTGTTGGTTGTCTCATTGTTGGTTGTTTTGGTTCATGCTTATCACTCTTAATGGAACGCAATTCTTCTGGAACCAAAGCTGCCAAAAAAAGTGGGACAGTTGAACTCTATTTTTTAATCAATTCAAATCAGAAATTGATTAGATCAGAAACACTGGTCTCTATAAAAAATAAAATAAAGTTTTGGGAAATGGGATAAATGGGAAAGAGCAATATTTTCTTACGTCTCAATCAAGAGAAGTAATAAACTGCATGCTAAAACATGTCACATCATTTGCGCCAAAGACCTTCAAATCCAATGTTATTTCTTTTTTTCATTCTAAAGAACAAAATGAACACCAAAACGTCAGAGTAAGTTACAAAACTGGTTTGTGTGTCATAATCCGAACAGAAAAACAGCTGTGTGGTTCTCATAGTACCTCACACACAGTATCTTGACAAGATGAGGCATGAATAGAGGTTAGAAAGACAAAGCTTGTAGAAAAACACAAGCTGCGCCTTCCATGACACACAGGAAGCTATGATGACTTCACTGTCATCACATTATGACTGTTACTTGACAGCTGTTACTGGTGTGTACAAAGGGTTTTTAAAGCCTTTTTAAGCAGTAAACATTCCTCAAATTCAACAGTTTTCCATTGCATTGTGCCAGGACAGGAGGATAGGTATGTTGGCCATGTTAGCATTTTGAATAAGAATATTGTCTGAATAAAGATAACTTAGATAGACAGGTATATGTTTAAAAGTTAATAATGAATATAAACTGTACTGCCCAACCAAAACCCATAATTCTGAAAAAGCAACAGCAAAAAAACAAAAGCCAATACAATAGCACGGGGTCAGTCGTCATTCATAAAGCAGTAACGTTAGTCTCACCCATGTCTCACTCCCAAAGCAAATAGTAAAAGAAAGCCCAGGATTAAGTAAGAACAATATTTATACTACAGATACTAAAGGTATAAAGCACGCACAAACACCAAGCTTGAACATGCGCGTAACACACCGACTTCTGTACTGTATAAAACTAACAAAACCAGCAAGGAAAAGGACAAACATTGCAATATTGCTTGTAGAATGACCCAAACGTATTACCATAAATTACCTCTAGGGCACAGGAGAACTTAGTTTTTCAATAACTAAAACAACCAGTGATCCATTTTTAATGAAATCATAATATGCTAGATCTTCGAGCGCGCTGAAGTTTAAATTTCGGCTTTTCAGAGTTGATATGATCAGTTTGTAATGACGTGCTGGTCTGTTTTAACGGCCGTTGCGGGCCAAACTACTCACTTAAACTCCGATTCCCACCAATCCTTCTCTCGGTTCCTCGTCTTACAACCAACAGAATCGATAAAACAAATCAGTTAAATCCGAACATGTAGTAAGAATCGACGAACTAAAACTGTTCGCGTTTAAATTTCTTTGACTTCAAATCAGTTTAGACACCTTTACACAAACCCGGACAAAGGGGGCGTGTCGATTCGTGGTTGTAACTCAAGTGACCAATCAGAGCACAGAATTCAAATATAACCACTCCCCGTATGAATCACCAATGAAATTTGAATGTTTTATCGTTCTACTTTTTGTCGAAAAACACACTTTGTTTTATAAAACTAATTTCCTTCAATAAGAGACTGATTTTATTCAGCTTTAATGGTCGAGTAAGACAACAGGTGTCAAATTAAACGGCAAAATAAAACATTATCTAGCTTTTTTTTAACTCTTCAAAAGAATGAAACAGTTTTTCACTGACACTGACAGCTGATATTGAGTCTTCACGTTCCCATATCAACCACTGTTCATCCCACCCCCGTGCGCGTGTAGCACCTGCCCAAAGAATCAGCATCAGATACGGCATTTATTATTTAAAATGCTCAAGATGACCCTGCACTATAGGCTTGAGAAACTAGACAGAGCCTTCATTGTAGCCTACCTTTCCAATAGGCTGATATGTCATCCATAAGACAGCCGAACACAAGCAAGAGGAGTGCGCAAATACTTGTATGACGCGTAGAAACTCATGGGACAAGCATAAAAAGTAAGTGCAATGTAATATTATTTGACTTACAAACAGCGGTGTACTGTTATTTTTCTAGTTTCTTGTAATTAGCTGCATCATAACAGTTGCAAATAATTCAGTCAACCTACCATTTATTGTAATATACATATAATTACAAGATAAATCATTGAAAAAAAAAAAACAGTTGTAGCCTAACAGTTTTGTGTATTCTTGTTGCTAAGAAATGAATAGAGAAGCGCGGAGCAGGTTTGATGGAGCGTCAGTGGGAGACGCAGAGGATATGGACGGAGAAGATGACGCTCACAGTAGACATTCATCAGTGCTGTGGGAAAGACACATTGAGCAAAGTATATTTGTGGATATCAGTGATGATGACAGCTTGCATTTCAGCGACATGGAGGGCGCCTTCACTGTCCACCTCTCACAGAACACTGGTGCAGGTGCACCTGACAGCCCAAGACTCACTGGTAAGAAATAATTTTGTATGACATTCGCCACAGAGTTTTATTTATTTTTTAACAACAATGGGAACTGCCATGTACTATGGCAATAATAGCTAGTTTTTTTTGTCACTGATAAAAAAAGTATCAACAAGTAGGCCTAGCTTTCATTTTGCATATCATAATAAATACCACAACCATTTCACTTAAATTACATTAAGCTGACTTAAACAATCCGTTGAATCTTGTACAACTTTAAAGAAATTGAAAATTGCTTAAGTTATGTAAAACGATGTAAAAACATGTTCTCATAACTTATTAATCATATCATTTTCACAGTCAATGATATGCAGAAATACAACAAAACAGTAATATCGTGAAATATTATTACAACTTAAAATAAGTGTTTTCTATTTTAATATATTTTGATTCCAGTCTTTAATATCACATGATTCTTCAGAAATTATTCTAATATTGATCTGGGGCTTAAGAAACATTTATTATTATAATCAATGTTGAAAACATGTGTGCAGATTAAATCCCCATGAAATCAGATGTTTTTTGGCTTTTATTAATATTATATACTGTTATCTGTAGTGTTGTACTCCAAAACAACGTTAAAATACGCATTTAGAAGATATAAGCATTCAAAAAGTATGGTCTATCACTTTTGCTAAAATTTATCAATGATTTTGATGACATCAGCATCTCGTCAGATTTTCTGTCCAATCAAATGGCCGTTAGAATCTAAAGCATCCCGCCCCCAAGACACTAAACCTGCAGCTAAAATCAGTCACTTGTCCACACATTTACAATTTTCGCACATAGTAATGCATTATAGAAAACGATTCAGTGATTTGGCTATTTTGAAAAAAAGAGGATGAGCTATTTGATATGTCCTGCCCATGTCTTCCTGCATTAGTGGAATTATACGTCAAAACATTGAATAACGATCAGTGTTTCAATTAAGGCAAGATATCTTAACAAATGCCTTTACTGTAACTTTTGACCAGAAATGCATCTTTACTGAGTAAAAAAAAACTTATCCCAAAACTGGGAATAGTATTAGTATGGTAATCACTCAGAATTTATTTAAGTTACAAAAACTCCCACTGACTTTGACTAAATGCGTTTAAAACCTGATTGCCATGATGTCATAATGACCCAATGCCAGGCCGACTAAAGATTTTTACAGTTGAGGAACCGTTGAGATCAAACTTTATTTTTGCCAAAAACACTTTAACACTTTTACTTGAAAAGTGAAATCTTGAAATCTCAATTATGACATTTTACCAAGACATTAAAAATTTAACAAAACTGCTGTCTTTTTATTATGTGTACAGATAATGCAGAGCTGTCAGAGTCTTTTGAGACTGAAGAGGGCTCATCAGAGACTG
>JAOTRC010000039.1:23289083-23301182 GCA_027497675.1 Cyprinella lutrensis
ATTGTTTTTTTTGGAAGGCCTAGTCTCTATTTTAACCTAAAATACTGCTTAAAAAAATAAAATAAAACTTGTATATATATATAAAAAAAGTTTGTATTATTTTCAATGGCAAAAATGGACCATAAATATTGCATAAATATTAATAAGTAGCATCAAATTGGCTCAAAATACAAAATTAAAAAGAAAAAATATAACTGGACAAAAATAAATTGAATTGGTTTTACTGGGATGGAGAAAGTTTCATTTTTAGGTGTCCGGTCACTTTTGACCGGGTCACTTTTGACTCTTCTTTAGTTACATCGTGCACTAAGACAGACGGAAAATGTAAAGTTGCCATTTTCTAGGCTGATATGATTAGGAGCTATACTCTCATTCCTGCATAATAATCAGGAAACTTCACTGTCATACCATGAGTACAGCAGGCGTAATGTCATGACGCAGCGCCTGAAAATAGTGCCCAGCTTACAACGTGACCGGGACTAAGTTTGTGTAGTCATCGCACCTGCTGCACTCATGGTACGGCAGTGAAGTTTCCACGATGTAACTAAAGAAGAGTCAAGTTTTAAATAGGAAAAATATCGAAACACTTTGGTAATTTTTTTGGGAGAAATGCCAATGGTCTTTTGCACTTCAATGATGTCTGCCCAGGATGTGAGAACTCCTTCCTTCTGCAGAGTTCGGGGTATCGTTTTTCAACAAATGCACGCGTGTATTCCCTGGTGTAACCATGACGGATTTTACGACAGTAGTAAAAGACAATACCGTTTTCCAACTGTAGGGGACCCTCGAGCAAAATTAAAAAAATAACAGAATGCTGCTTTAAACCTTCAAACAGAACATTATATTGTTTCAGATCTACAAAAGTTATTGTTTCCTCAAATTTAGAAACATTAAATGGAAAGTTTCATATTTGCCCTGACAGTTTAAGAGGAACACCAAATGTATGAAGTAATTCAGAAACCGCTCTGTAGAAATCAGTCAGTTCGTCAAATTAATGAAAACGCAAACCAGGAGAAACAAGAAGCAAAAGTAATACTCTAAAAAGTAATAACTGTGTGAAACTCCCTTAAAGGAGTAGTTCACTTTTGAAAAAAGCTTTTGCCGATAATTTACTCACCCCCATTTCATCCAAGATATCTGTCTTTCTTTCTTCAGTCGAAAAGAAATTTTTCGCATTTTTCTCCATATAATACACAAAATGAACAAATCTTTTTCTGAGTCAATTCGTTTGTTTCGTTCGTTAAAAGAACCAAGATTCAATTGAAGAAAGAATGACATGGACATCTTGGATGATATTGGGGTGAGTAAATTATCAGCAAAAGTTTTTTTTCAAAAGTGAATTACTCCTTTAAGTACAAAATGATCAAAAGTGCTTTAAGAAAAAAGATACATGAATTGTGTTCAGATATTTTACCTTTGCACTTGTGTCCTCACGTCTGGAGTATGTTCAACAGGTCCAAGTGAGAAGGAGTTTCTTCACAACTCTGTCCCTGTGCTGACTGAATCACAGAGCCCGACAGAAGGAGAAAGACTAACCTCTGAGCTCAGAGACATCATCAGATCATTTACGCAGAAGGTACAGAAGTTAGCAAGACCTTTCTTCAAAGATTTGCCCTGTGCCTTATGTTTTTAGTTCTCTTTAACATGCATTTAGCTTTTGCATTGATGGGTGCATGATGCATCTTATTTCCAGGTGGATGAATTCAAAATATGTGTCACCACCATGTCAATAAATGTGGAGGAGCAACAGATGGTAACTGTACATACTTAATCATGAATTTCACAAAACCTTTTTTAAAATACACTGTTTATCATAAGATACTAAATTAAATCAAGCAGTTGTAGGTTTATAGCCCCCAAATGGGAAAAAGTAAATGTTTCATCTTCTTTGTTGGATATCTCTTAGTTGCTAAAAAGCATGATGGAGGCCCAGGATCAGCTGGAGAGGAATTACCTCACAAAGAGGGAGGAGCATCGTGCTCTGGAGATGCAGAACTACAGGGGTCTAGCCAGAAACACAGGAGACTTTGACCCTGACAGGTAGACATGTCACATGGTTGGACCTCATGATCTAGAAACCTCATAAAACTAGAATACTCTTGTTATAACCAAGAAAACTGTTCAAATTATAAGCAAGTGGTGGTAAATTCTATTACATTTAAAGGGACACTCCACCCATTTGCATTAAGCTTTTTATTGTTAGAAACCCAGTAATACTATTGAATGGTCGTGCAACACTTTCTCATTTTCCCCTGAGACGAGAGAAATCTGCTATTTACCTTTTCACTTCCTCCTACAATGACACAAAAATCGTCATTTTACGTCATTGTAGGAGACAGTGTAAGAGGGGGGGATTTCTGTAAAGACTACAAGCACTAGATCTCACCCTTTCAAACACGCCCATAGGGGGTTGGACTTAATGCGCTAACAGACCTATCACAGATCAGTGCCAGTGCGTTTGATTTCACTCGTTTAAGTGTGTCCAATCATTTGACAGGTAGTTGTATTTAGGCTGATTCCTGTAAAGTCGTTCAAAGCAAGGAAATGAAACTGTCATAAGTCAAAGGGTCAACCATTCACGTTTGTGTTTAAGGGAGGTCGAGGGGCAGATTTTCAGGATAGGCATGCACCTGGAGGACATAAAAGAGCAGATCGACAGGAACGTCTGCCATGTTTACAATCCTCCTTTGTCATCCTCCACTCCATCTCCTCCTCTTTGTGAAAATATCCCTCTTTCATCATCCCATCCATCACTGCATGAGGTAACACACACAGTGATCTACCTTTTAGGGGACATTTGGAGAAAAATTCATGCCCTTAGACAGTACTTGATTGTCAATGACACTCTCTGACCACATTACTATACTATCATTCACTTTTCCCTCCTTCATTGATAGACTGTCAAAGTTAGCTTATGTGAAATTCCTGTTTAAACAACTTCTGTTAAGTGTCAGCAATTATTAATGCTCATGTGGACACGCACAGCGAAGCTGATGTTGTGTGCCTCATATCCGTTTGCATGTGATGGTTTGCTGTAACGTGAGAACTAAATGACTGGGCTACGGTAGGTTTTGTCGATCCTGGGTCACTCTGAATGAAAAAACATGTCATGTTACAGGAGTTGGTCTTCAGCATCTCCTCGGTCAGACACAACATAAAGGACAATAATGATGATGAAGATCACAGAGCTGACAAGCCCTTTCCAGGCTGCACAGAAAACAGCTTCTATCTACAGTACTGCCACATTTTCTTCTTTATCTGTTATTGCCAACATAATGCTTCACATAGGCCGCGTTCACACTTACTGTAGGCATGTGACAGTATCTAATTTTCATATCACGATAATTGCTTTGGCTTTTATCATGGTATTGAATTACATACATGATATATGTACGTTACAAAAAGGGTTGAACTCTTAATAATAAGTTTCTACTCTAACACTGAACATTTTAAATCCAACAAAAAATACACAAAATGTATAAAGTAAACGTTTTAAACAGATTAATGTGCAAAAGAGCAGTAAAAAAATCTAAAAACTTTTGACCAATATCTAGATATCTTTTATGCCATGTTTTAGTCCAGATTAAAATGTAAAAATGTTTAGGTGTAAACAAATATTGTGAAAATAAATAGCACACTAAGTCAAATAAGTATTATTTAGTGCTGTGATAAACCACAACAAATACAAAATTAGCAATGGCTGTTTAAAACCTTTAAGTATGGTTTGACTTCAAAGTATTTTGAAGTGTAAACCCTAATGCTCAAAATAGTTAATTGGTTTGAGTTGTGTAAACTTTTTTTGTGTAAAAATTTGTTTAATCAAATGAGCTTTTCTTTTTCTTTTGAGTTCACAAAACTGACATTTTAAGTAATCAGAATTGTTTAATTTGAGTTTTGAGTTTTATGGAGGTACTAATATACCATGTATGTTCATTACCGCAATATATTGTGTTATACCGACACATGTTCAGCTATTTTTTAAACAAAGGTAAACAAAGACTAAGAAATGCATGTGGAATGTATTTGGGGTGGTAATCAAAAGTTTGCTGGTTCAAACTCCACAATCATTGACATTGCAATTAACATAACGCATTTAACAAGTCACAATCTCAGATTGCTTAAAGAAGATGTTCCTGGACATTAACTTCACATTATGCCAATATATGGCAAGATTGTGCAAACAAATTCAGCTGTAGAGAGAAAAATATTATATTTAAATTCTAATGGGTAACGTTAATTAGAAATGTTGTGATCCAGTCCCTTGTTTAGTTCTCTTAAAAGATCACTGATGTAGGTTGTAAGAGGAGGGAGCGTATCGTGATATTTAGCACAGCTCACCCGAGGATGATCGGGTTACAGGTCGAGAGGAGGGACAAGGGAATATCACTTTCATTATGGAAACACTTCGTTCCCTCAGTCAGTTTTTCTGTATCCTTCTCTGAGGTATTCCACCTTCTCCACTGAAACGCCCCGAACTGCCAACGAGGAAGAGGAGGACAGACTAACAACAAGAGAGGAAGACAACATCCTGGCACAACTGTCCAACTCAACTCCGTTAAAGAAGCTGACATACGATAGGTCAGTATTTACAGACAGATTTGTATTTTTGTGGCTGTGCATGCACTGCAATCTGGTGTATTTTTAACTGGGATGTTATGTTGGAATTTTAGAAATTAAATTTGTACAGGAATAGATGGTAAATCAAAGGTGCATGAATTTTTTTTGTTACTTGAAATAAAAACTTTTTTTTGTTACTTGAAATGAAATTAACACTAATGGAATAAAAAATATATATACAAAAACAAAATAACTAAATGAAAACAGAAAATCTAAAAATTAATACAAAATATTAATAAAAACCAATAAAAGTAACACTAATCTACTGAAATAATAATAAAATAATGAAATCTACTGAAATAATTTATGGTTGTAAATAGCTCTCAGATGAATATAATTACTTCATACAACTTTTGATGGAAGTAAAATGCTTGTCTAGTTTTGTTAGCCCAGAAAAGTAGATATATCCAGTGATTTTATGTTGCATGCTTGTGTGTACATAATATTATTGCTTTATTGCATTACACTAACATTACTTTATTACATTACACTAGATCTAAACATGGTACCATGTTAATACTATGGTATTTTTGATGTACTGTACTTTGAAGTATTTAAAATCATTATTGTAACATGGTGCTCTCACATACATTTTTGTAAGGCTAATGTGAGTCGCATTAACTCTGAATTCTTAGTTACTATGGTGCATTGCAAACATTATCAGTCTTAAAAATCTAAAACTACTGTAAACGTAAAAAGAACCTTATTTTTTATGACCGCTGTGATCCTCATTCCTCTCTCAGGTACGAAGAGAAGTTCAGACCCAGTGAAGCCTCGTTCCCCTCCATAGGAGAGTCTGCTGGTCACTCTCCTCAGCCAACCACAGACAAAACACAGGTAACAAACACATACACATAACACGGAGAGAAAGTGATTAGGTTTGTCTGTGAGGAAAACAACATTTATTTTACATGGACAAGATAGTATTCTGCAAGAATGTCAATATTGTTAATAAGCCTGTTGAAATGATCGATTAATCATCTGATTGTGGTTATGCTGTAAAGTACACAAAGATAATCACACGTTTACTTTCATATGAAATAACAGCTTGTAGGTTTATTGTAGACTGCATTGTATTGTATAATATAATTATATTAGTCATAAAGTTTATTCTCAAGATTGTATTTAGACTTTTTTTCTCTAAATTTAACAAGTTTTTTTATCGAAACACAAAGACTTTATTCTCAAAATTTAATGAGTTTATTCTTAAGATTGTATTTCGACTTTTTTCTCGAAATGTAACGAGTTTTTTTTTACGAAACACAACAACTTTATTCTTGATATTTAATGGGTTTATTATCAAGATTGTATTTCAACTTTTTTCTCTAAATTTAATGAGTTTTTTTTCTCGAAACACGACTTTATTCTCAAGATTGTATTTCAATTTTTTTCTCGAAATTTAACGATTTTTATCTCGAAACACGACGAGTTTATTCTAGATATTTAATGAGTTCATTTTCAAGATTGCATTTCGCCTTTTTTCCCCGAAATTTAACGAGTTTAATCTTGCATTATAATGACTTTAATCTCGAGATGGTTTTATTTTTTATTATAGCTTGGCCCTTATCCTCTTCCGTAGATGTCAATGTTGATTGTTAAGGGGAAAAAAAAGGTCGATCTCCTTTAGGAGTACAATAGCTTATCACTGGGACAGCATCCCTAAAAGAACAACTTATTGCACCTTATCTACTCCTAAAAATGCCACATTAGTACCTTAAAGCAGATAGTAATAAGGTACTATAGTAAGAAAGGTACTATATTATGTAAATTTTAGGGTCAGATACAAAGTTGTCCCTGCCAGAGTGACAAAGGAACAATTTAATGACAGTGTAAAACTACCAGGGTAAACTTGTGAGATAAACAGCGTAAATGAGATGTCATTTTTTGAGATAGATCCCCAAATTCTGGTAGAGATACTGATTTTTTTGTTAGAAGTGTTATTGTTATTGAAGTGTTATTGTTCAACGGTTTGATTTGTTGCGTCACTTGCAGAATGTCTGGGCTGTTTCTGCAAAGGACAAAACCACAGAGAAAGTGTTTTTGTTCTTTTAGAGATTTTTAATTCCAGACACTGACAGCGGCTTTGACAGTTTTGACCTGAGCCGTCCAAACACAGGACTGTCCAGAACACCTCCTTATGCTGTGAAGTAAATCTCTCTCTCTCGCAAACACAAACACTGGGTTTCCATGTTTTATGGTGACATAATGATTTGTTTTTACTGTACTGTATATTCTACTCCCTAACCCGACCCATCCTAGGGGCTGAAAAATGTCCCCAAAAGTATTGCCATTCTTGTGGGGACATTAAGCATAACGGTGTATATTTACAAAACTGAAATGCCAAAATACAAGATCTCAAATGCTAAATATGTTTTTGTTTTCAGATTATAAACTGTATATTTTAAATGAAAAATGCTCTGTAGCAGAATTGACATTTGAAAAACAAATGACATTATCTGATGTGGTCTTTAGTTCTGCTCTCTCAGATGATGTCATTAGCATGGCGAGTATGAGCGGCCCGGACAGTGAAGCCTCCCACTCCAATGTACGAACAACTATATCAATGGCACCAAGACCCGTGCAGCCCACAGTGACTCACCTGGAACTTGTACAGATGGTTCCACCAGGCATGGAAGCAAAACCCATTACCCAGAACGCAACTGTTGCAGTTTCAATAGAGGATGTCACATCAGTAGGTGTCGCCACTCCCACGCATAACCAGGCCACTGAAGGAAGAAAAGACATTCAGCTGGGAAAGAGCCATTCTGCAAATGAGATGCACTCAGCAGCACACTGTTCATGTCACAAGTTAGTATTAAAGGAAGTAGTTTATACTACAGTTTTAGTTTTGTGAATCCATCATACCGTAATTTCACTATGCTCTTCACAGTAGTGAGGTTATCCTCGCACTGCAGTATGAGGTGTCTCGCCTGAAGAGGGCGCTAGAGGAGAGTCTTGGTCACCTGCCTCATGTGAGCAAGAGGACTGATCATCTGAATGGAAGGTGTCCGCTGGAGAAGAAGCACAAGGGACAGACCCGTGGCCAGAACAGAGCCGGCTCCAGCAGGTACTCCAAATTGGGGTTGAAGAATGGCTACCATCCTATTAGTGTACAAGTAAACTAGATTTTCACCCTAAACATTTTTTTAATACAGTAATGCCATACAAGGACCATTTTAGGTTCCCCAAAACCGTTCTTAAAATATTTTTTTTTTCTTAAGTGTAAAGAACATTTTAATAAACACTTTAGAGCAATGGAAAGATTCCATTGATGCCAATAAAGAACCTTTATTTTTAAGAGTGTTAGTTCTTCGAAGTTTGCCAAACTAATGTGAATTCTCACTACATCATCAGACGTGCAAAGACAGACTCAAACCCTCAGAAGATTGAGGACTGGATCTCTTCTGATATGGAGCTCAGCAAAAGCAAAGGTGACAGCTTCACAACCTGGTTCATGCTTTCTTCTTTAGCAATACGTTTGTTCTAAATGTGGTTTAATACAGATAAATATTGTTGTTTGCTAAAGTTGTGTTTTCTATTTAGTTTTAGTTAAGTGAAACTTAAGAGTAATTGAAAGGAAATTAGTGTATTGTCAGTTACAGATGGTAAAGATTCAGACCACACCACAAGTTTCCAGAGCAGCTTCAGTCCACCGTACGGACAAATACGCACCCGCTTTGGTGCTCCCGCTGAGAAGAGGTCACATTACTCCAAAACATCATCCAGGGGTATGATACCTTTTAGCAAATAGCATTTTTGCTACAGTCCATCATGTAGTAAGATAAAAGTACTCAAATGCTCTTCTCGCGATGGTCACAGCCTCAGTGGAGAGCTTTCCTTTGGACACATCTCAGTTCAGCCAGTCTGGAAGCCATCGGAGAGTAAGCGTTGGGCCAACGATCCACAGTCTCAACACTGAGCCAACCAACAAATGTGCCAGTTACAGACCTACAGGTGAGGAATCACTTTAATAATGTAAGTGTAAGTGTAAGTGTAATGTAAGTGTATTATTACATACACACACACACACACACACACACATAAACCATCAAAGTGTATTTTATACCAACAAAATGTATTTTTTTATAAATTTTATAAATTTGAGGGAAGAACAGAACATTAAATATTATATACTGTATATAGTGCTGTCAAATTGAAGAATTGCATCTAACATAAAGGTTTGTCTATATATTATATATGTGTAGAAATAAACACACACTTTTATGTTAGATGCTATTTATCATGATTAATCGATTTGTTTATTCTGTATGTCATAGAAAGTGTATGTTTACAGCGGTGGAAAGCCAAGTGAAGAAATACTGTCCTTTGTTGTTTCAGTGGGAAACTTTAGGAATATCTTCTTAAATAGCTCACATCCTGCCCCTTCAATTCCTGCTCATCTATCCCATAAGCCTCTGCTGCAGGTCAACTATGGCTCATCCTGTAGTCTACCTGCTGGGTAAGCAAATAATCAGTTAAAAGGCAAACAATCAACCTACTTATTATGTAACCCCAACAATGGGTTATTACTCATTATATGTCAAACACCTTACCATTGTACACAGATAAACTTAGTGATATACTATGTGATATATATATTGAAAATTGATGAAAGTAGATGGCTGTTTTCCCAGGTACAAAGTGAGAGATGAAGCATCTGAACCAGTGTCCAGTAGGAGGCGCTCTACTCAATCTGACACGGCACTGCTTCCCAGTAACGTCTTCTTTCAACGGACCTCGCCTCGGACTGGAAGACGACACCACACCAGCAGAGTCAGTTTAGACTGTTAAACAGCTTCCATTCACACAATAGAATGATAGCAGCACCAAATTGAATAATGCTAACATTTTATAACATACCAATCAAAAGTTGAGGTCAGCAAGATTTTTCTTTTTAAAGAAATGATTTTATTGAGCAAGGATGCATTACACTAATCAAAAGTGACAGTAAAGACTTCTGTTGTAACAAAAGATTATTGGATTATTGGAAATAAATAAAATGACATTGAAATAAATGCTAAGAAATAAAGACATAATAAAGAAATTTGAGAAATAAACTATTTATCAAAGAATCACATTTTCCACGTGATTCTTCATAAAGAATCACATAAAAAAAGGTCATTGAGACTTTTTATTTCACAATTATGAGTTTATATCTCACATTTATGACTTTTTAATCACAATTCTGAGGGAAAAAAGGTTGCAATTAACTTTTTCTTTTTTATTCCGTGGCAGAAACAAGCTTCCACAGTTTTCAGCATTGATAACAATAAGAAATTCTGCTTGAGTACCAAATCAGCATATTAGGAAAACTGTTATTGTAATAATATTTCAAAATATTACTGTTTTACTGTATCAGTAAAGGAGCCTTGCTGAGTATAAGAGACTTCTTTCAAAAACATTACAAAATCGTATTGACCTCAAACTTTTGAAGTGTAGTGTATTATATATTAACATACAATTTGTGTTTATCAGGAGGAATCAATACATAAGACGCTGGACAAGGCCCTGCAGGCCGCTTTTGTAATGAAGCAGACCACGGACAGGATGGCGGACGCTCTCTCTGCTGACCTGGCCAAGGCTCAACTCCAGAGGAAGTTACAGGGCCTGCGTCCTCTCAGCAGCAGAGCGGGCAGCTAACTGTGCTGGAATTCACTCTTTACAGACAACAACGATGACATTAAATTACATTATGAAATCTTTCATACATCTGCCTTTACACTACACGTTTAATAGTGTCCTGGGTTTTGCATTATCATCAAAAATAAAATAAAAAAATTGCTGTAAAAACTGTATTTTTCTATTTGTAATAGTGATCAATAGGGGGCAGAATAGAACTTCTTAATGTAGTCAATACTAACAACAATGTAAGTGTGATGCAACTATAACAACACAATACTAGAATGCCTGTCTCCAGTATAACATATCATAAAACACCTAAAGATTTCCTCCCTGACTTCCGTTATCACATAGCATCATGTTATTGAGGAGAAGGTTTTGTTGAAACTAGGATATTTTTTTTGTGTTAAATTCCCAAAAACGTCCCTCACTTTCAAAAGACTATCACTTTGTTAGCCATATCACCCATTGGCAATCACTAGCCTGAAAAATGACACCGGAAAAGACAAGTTTCTGCCAATATCGTATGCGTGTGGTAAGCCTCTGGCCTTTGCTGTTCGTGTTGCTCTGTTGAAAACTAACACACATCTGTCAACAGGAGAGCAACTGGGGTAACCTACTAGTATTTTTTCATCAAATACAAACTCACAGACCACTAAAAGTGACAGTACTAATAATATATGGTAGTTATTTATAAAAACTAGATTGTACATTTGATTTTAATTATATACTGTGTGTATATGTATATAATTATAATATGTATGAAGAGTTCAGATGCAAAAGCCTCAAAATGCCATTTGAAATTTTCTTCTAAAATGACCATTTTTATCAAGCTTGTTTTTATTTCTTCTAAAATGACCATTTTTATCATTTTTATCAAGCCTTCTGCTAAAGTCTTGGTGCCAGATACCACCATGCCTCTGTGAGTCGGTGCAGTTTTTAGCATGTGGCGGACCAACAGGATATTAGCTAAGTGGTCATAATGTTTTGGCAGATGTTTCACTTGTAGCATGCAGCTTCTAAACATGCTTTTACTACATTATGCTTCTCTACAATGGAGAAACATGACAGGTGCGATTCTTGTCATGTAGTATAATGCCACTTTCAACATCTCACTGGGAGACAGTGTTTACACTGTAAACAATTTCCTGTAGCAATTTCAGTGTAAAATACACTAAAAAAAAGATGTCAGGAATCAGATGTCCTTCTCAAATGACTCCAATGAATGAATATGCCACGACTCTGATCCATTCTCTATTGAAAACCTAACAATGCGAGGCAAATGCAACCTATCAGTGACCCGGATAAGTGTGATTTACAGGCTGGGATTTTGACCCTTTATTGACCCTTTGGCCATTTTTTACATATTGATTTTTTCCCGCTATTGTAATGAGGCATTTTGTTTTTAAAACATTTAATTTGACTTCTAAACTAAAATACGCCATGACACTTTCAGCATCATTACTCCAGTCTTCAGTGTCACATGATCCTCCAGAAATCATTGTAATATGCCGATTTAGTGCTCCAAAAACATTTCTTATTATTATCAATGTTGAAAAACAATAATATTTTTGTGGAAACCATGATTTTTTATTTTTCTTTGATGAATGAAAGGTTCAAAAGAATAGCATATACTGTATTTGAAATAGAAATATTTTGTAACATTATAAATGTCTTTACTGTCAATTTTAATCAATTCATTGCATTTAAAGGAATCGTTCACTTTTGAAAAAACTTTTGCTAATAATTTACTTACCCCGATGTCATCCAAGATGTCCATATGTCATTGTTTCTTCAGTCGAAAAGAAATTAAGGTTTTTGATGAAAACATTCCAGGATTTTTCTCCATATAATGCACTTCAG
>JAOTRC010000039.1:23331671-23347878 GCA_027497675.1 Cyprinella lutrensis
CTGCCGATCGACTGTCCTGCACAGTTCATCTCCAACCCTAATCAAACACACCTGCCTTAATGTTCAAGTGATCCTGAAGACCTTAATTGGTTGCTTCAAGTGTGTTTGATTAGGGTTGGAGATAAACTGTGCAGGACAGTCGATCGGCAGGAACAGGTTTGGGCACCTCGCTCTGACATAAACAAACAAAATGGCCATGTAGATGTATGCTTATCAACATTGCAAGACTAATAATGAATGTCCTTTGAAATGGTCCCTGTTCTCTCTCTATTTAGCTCCATGTGCACCTAGCAATGTTCAGACATCTTTGCTTTGCGACATCAACAATGGTAGTGTTGTGTCTGTGTCGTGGGTACAAGCCAACGGGGCGGAGGCTTTCATGGCTGTGGCCGTGTCTAATGATGGCCATTCCTACTCTTGTAACACCACCACTGCCTCCTGTAATCTGAAAGAACTGCAGTGTGGACAAAATTATAATGTTTCCGTCTACTCAATGGCCAGTGGCTGCGGGGGCGTGAAGAGTACCATGTCTCAAGTGCAAACAGGTGCGTGTGTGAAGTGATGTCACCTTAACAACTTAATTAGCAACCAAATATATATAAAGGCCTAAGTATGTCATGAACTCTACTTTGTGTTATGGCTTTGCATGTGAAATGAGTAGTAGGTATGCTAAACTGATGTATAGCATGTGCAGTTCGGCAAGGAGTACACCATCATTGATTTATTGATTTACCTTTTACCGTTTCCTGCTGAAATATTTGGGACTGCCTCGCCCTTCAATAACAGATTGGTTCCTTTTCTGTTTTCTCAGCTCCATGTCCACCTCACAACGTATCTGCAAATGTGCAGTGTGACTCAGGGTCTGTGCTGGTGAGCTGGAGCCCAGCAGTGGATGCCAGCCAGTTCAGAGTGGAAATGGAGTCCGAGATCACTGGTGTGATTTCCTCGTGTAACAGCACAAACACGCAGTGCTCCATCGCACATGTGCCCTGTGGAGAGAGCTTCAACATCAGTGTGGTGGCACTGAGGGGCAGCTGTCAGAGTCAAGCAAGCAATAGCTTCAACATCACCTCAGGTTGGACACTAAACCAAGAATGCTCTCTACTACAAATGGATGGATGGACATTTCAAAGTCCATACGTTCCTTATGTCCTTTGTCTAACCTCTTCTCTCTACAGCTCCATGTGCCCCACAGGGGGTTAATGGTACCGTGGACTGTGTCACTAACTCCGCATGGGTATCATGGGAGGTGGATAAGGGCGTGGAGTCTTACACGGTGCTGGCTGTTGGGGACGACGGTCTCAATACCACGTGTTCCAGCACAAACTCCACCTGTAATGTGCCTGACCTTGGTTGTGGAAAGAGCTACACCTTCCAAGTAACTGCTTCAAACGGTGCCTGCCTGAGCCCACCCAGCAACAGCCTTCAGCTGGAGACAGGCAAGTACATCTGAGAGCTTCAGCCCTATCATTTGAGACCATGGGTCTCTAACCCCTTGGCAAAGGGTGAATTGGGATTGAGCCTTAGTCTCAATGTATGTTATCTCTCTCTCCAGCACCTTGTGCCTTGTCATCCATCGTGGTGGTGGCTGAATGCCAAAGTTCTGTTATCATGGTACAGTGGCAGAGGGCAAGCAGAGGAAACTCCCTCTACATTGTCACAGCAGAGGATCAAGACCGTGCCCTCATTTCCTGCAATAGCTCCACCTCTTCCTGCAATCTTACCAATGTGCACTGCGACAAAGAGTACACCATCATTGTGTCTGCTTCGGCCAACCAATGCAGCAGCCTTCGCAGCCCACCCTACAAGATCAGAACTGGTACAACCATCAATATTGTTATACCTACCTAGTAAAACAATGAGTTTAATAAGCAAGTGATTAGTAATCAATAGCTGTTCATTAGCAAGTTGCGTTTTATATAGGCCACCATCATATATAGGTTATAGGGCATATATAGGTTAGGGATTTGAGCCTTAAAGCTGCCATGTCATTCCAAGGTGATGCTAACAACCACTTGATACACAACACATGGATTTTGGGACTTTTCTAGTTAAATAATTGCAATTGCACTTTATAAACCAGGGGCTTCTAATCCTGCTCCAGGAGAACAACCTTCTTGTAGAGTTGACCTTCACTGGCTGGTTGAAGTTTAAGCTAAACTCTGCAGGAAGGTCGTCCTCCCAGAGAAGAATTGAAACATTGATCTATCTATATACATTTTACATGTGCTTTCTTTGCACCATATTCAGGTTGTTCTCATTTCTTCCTTTGGTCCTCTACAGCGCCCTGTCAGCCCTCACAAGTACAGGCCTATACAGACTGTCAGTCAAAGGCTGTGTTTGTGTCATGGGAGCCATCTTACGTGGCACAGTCATACCTGCTTACTGCAGTCAGCAGAGATGGAGACTTAAAGACATGCAATACCTCGTACAATAACTGCACACTAACTGACCTGCACTGCGGCAACACCTACAATGTGTCTGTTTTAGCCAGTAATGAGAACTGCACCAGTCTGCCAAGTACTAATGTCACATTCAAAACAGGTAAGAGTGAAAAACTCTTTTCCTTTAGATTATGTGAACAATATTTCTGCATTGTACAAACTTTCATTGCGATGTCTTTATTCTGCAGTGCCATGTGCACCAACCAATGTGACTGCGAACATACAATGCGGGAACAGTAGTGCCTCCTTGTCATGGGTGGGGAGTACAGGGGCAGTGGCCTACGTTGGAATTGCCCAGTCAGAAAATGCCACAAAGGTCTACTGCCAGAACACAGAGACTTCCTGTACTTTGATGGGCTTAGTGTGCGGCACCGTTTACAACTTTACAGTGCAGGCAACTGATGGCACCTGCAACAGTTCCTTGAGTAAACCTCAAATTGGTGGAGCAGGTATAACAATTATCTGCTTTCTTGGAACTAACCTGCAAGTATTTGAGTTGTCCCATAAGGGTGTTTCATACAAGTGGTTTTAGAGTAGAATCTGTTTGACATCAACGTTCGTTTCTTTGGATTGGAATGCTTTCTGTACTTGCGTGTCCACCAAAAGAACCACACCCAAATTTGCTTAAAAAGGGAGGTCTGGAGTACAGTTAAAGTCCACTATAGTACAGTTGTTAATTAGTATGAAAGCAATTTGGCCAAATTTGCAATCTGAATTGCTTCTGATGATGGACTACAAGATATTCAAAGACCTACAAGAAGAGCGGCAAATCTAAATTTAGTCACCTAGTCGTTATCTTAAATGGTTAGCAGCTACTTATGTTGAAGATGTGTCTACAAATCGGATAAAACATAAAAAGGACCTCAGACCAAATGTGGAAGCGTAACAGCTGCAACTTGCACAAAATTTGAGTGTAGTACAGACAAATCCATTGTAAAAGCAGATACTAACATTTTGGTTCTGTTTCTTTGTGATCCCCATTGGGAAAACTGGTTTTAAGTCTTGATGTCCATCTCTTTCCCTCAGCTCCCTGTCCTCCAGATGGGTTGAGGGTTGTCCCTCGTACAGTAGTGAATGACACTCAGATCTTGAGGGCGTCCTGGTCTACCGTGAGTTGCCCTAATTCTGAATACCTCTTTGGACTCAAGGGCAGCATTCAAGGCAACAGCCAGGCACTCTTTGACCTCACCTCCTATTGGACAAGTCGCACGTTCTTTGAGATGCCTCTCCCTTGTGGCTCCTCCTACAGCGCAACCATTAGGGCGAGGAACTCTGCCGCCTCAAGCGCAGAGTCTGTTGCGGTCACTGGAACCACAGGTGCACAATGATTAATAATCATAGCACTACCTTCCTATGTAGTAATGAAGATGCTTAAAGTGCAAATACATACATACATAACTCATCTGTTCGTTTGTTTCTTTCCCCCAGTACCTTGTGCCCCTCTAAATGTGACATTCTCTGCATCAACGGCAGTAGTGGCATGGCAAGAGTCTTTATTTGCTACGAACTACACCGCGTATGGGGTCACTTCCTCTGGTAGGATGAAGCTCTGCATGACCTCACAGCTCCTCTGCTCCATCACCAACTTCAGTAGCGGTCACATCGTCGTAACTGCCCACAATGCTGCTGGACAAAGTGAAGACTCAGTGCCTGTTTTAGGTAAGTGGTACAAGTAACAAATAATGAAACATCAGATCAGTATAAACATGGGTTGTCAAAATGTACCTTGTTTTGGTGAAAGTCTTGTAACCTTTGACTATGTTCATCAATTACCAGTGACTGCCGTTCGCAGGAGGTGAGACCTGGCTCGAAGTCAGAAAGGTCAGTTGATACTCAATATAAATGGAAAATTAAGAACAATTTATAAAAAACTGTATGATTTCTCAAAATGGAGTAATAGGCCTGGATAGGGAAAATGGTATGTTCAAATTAACTAAAGAAAATGAGACCATGAGGGAGGAAATACAGTCTGGTGTGCTACTTTAGCTATCATTGATCATAAGTTGATAAAAGATGGAAAATCTCTTTCAGTGGAAAAACAACGTACTTCCTTCAAAAAACAAAACAAACAACACTACCACCTGTAAATCTATCCCTCACCGCCTCCTTTCACATGCAGTTGAGTTCCACTGATAACTGTTTAAAGATTCATTCACAACAAATTTGCTTAACACTTTCAAATGTTTTTAAGAAGTTTTAAACAATTTTAAAAGCCTGCTAGTATTAACCACCTTCTCTCCACACCAGGCCTGCACAACTCTGAGTGAATGCATCTCGTCGCACTCAAACTCTTGCCTTTGACATTTTTCCTAAAATCTTTGATGCTTTTGCATGTTACATATATTCCAGTGCAAGGTTAATATTTTCCCCCACAAAATGTATGAGTGGAATAGATTGACAGGGTAAAAGATGTGTTAACATGGTTTCTTTTTAAATGTTTTCTAAAATCTTGTTTTTTCTTCTCTGGCTGAAGGATTTACTTTTATGCAAATGCCAAATATTTAAAGTCTATATATATACACACATTCCTGTTTTTGTATACGAGTCAAGTTATTAAACAGCATTTCTCCATGTATTCAGTCTTATAAATTATGACGTGTAAAGCACATGTAAAATAAATTAACCATACACAAAACATCTACTGTTCCAATAAAATGAATGTTCTTATTATGAGCTGACAAGGACACAACAGTGACCTATTCTGAGAGGGGGGAAAAAAATGTATGCCATTAAACAATGTAACAGACATTACCGATTCAGAAATAATGAATCAATAAATCAAGAAACACATGTTCAAGTAATTTCGAGATATGAATGACTAGATTACATCATTCACAATGCTTTATGGGAATAGCTACTCTTACTGATTTTCGCTCTTCAACAGTAATAGCAACTTTACAGATCTCTATGATTATGGGTAGTACAGTACACCAAAATCATCAACAATTACCTTTTAAAAACTAAAGTTGAAATCACACAGCAAAGCACGTCTTAATTTAACAACCTGAAAGATCATGGTAGGTTTGTCTCGAAAGGTTTACACAATCAAAATAAGGAATTTTTGCTTGTAGAACCCCAACTGTTACTCTTTTATTTACTTTAAAAAATAAATACAACTGAGCAATTCTGTTTCATACAAGATTTTTTATTAGAAAATGAGATGCAACAGAGCAATGAATCAAACAGCAATGTAGGCACAGCTTTCAGCAGCGTGTGCACAAACTTAACTCTGTGGTTAACTGTGTTGAAATTTAAAACATTCTCTGAGCTCTATGTACAAAGCCATTTATGAGAATCCTGAAAACAAAACGGGGGAGAAACTGGACTTAAAAAAAAGGATTTAAAAATGTCATTTTCAGTCCGGCGATCAGAAACTGAGAGAAAATTACATTTTTAATATCTACACAATTGACTGATAATAGTGCAAGGGGGAAAGAAAAAAAAATTCCAGGCTTGTCCATTTGTTTACTTGAACACAAGTGGTGCACAGAGGATTATAGATAAGGACATGAAGTAATAAGAGAGGAACCGGAATAAAGGAGGGAATCTGAGAGAGGAGATTTGATCAGGGAGACTCCGCTCGAACACTGTTTGTTCTTTCACCGGGTTCGGGACTGTGGCGATCTTGTTTTACATGTTCTCGTCCATTGCTGGATTCTCTACGGTGCGAGCGCTCTTTGCTGCGACTGCGCTTGTGTGACCGCTCCTTACTATGGCTGTGATCCCGCTTCCTGTTCTTCTCCCCTACTTCCTGCCTGCTCCTGCTGCCTGAGCGAGAGCGTTTCTTACTAGATCGCTCGGTTCTGTGTTTCCTGTCTCTGCTTCTGCTCCTCGAGCGCTTACTCCTCTTTTCCTCCCTGTGCTTTCTATCCTCTTTATCTTCCTTGTGCCTCCGCTCTTCTCCCTCTCTTCTCTTGTCTTTGGACCTCTCCTGATCTTTATGATGCTCTCTGTCTTTCCTGCGACTACGCTCTCTCTCACTCTCTGCCTCCCTCTCTTTATCTCTGTCTTTCCTGTCATTCCGCTTCTCCCGGCTCGGACTGAGACTCCGACGTCGTTCCTTGCTACGGCTGCGTCGACGTTCTGTGGTTCGGTCTGGTGTTCTTGAACGCCGTCTATCTCGATCTCTCTCCCTGTCTCTCTCTCGGTCCCTGTCTCTGTCCCGGTCCTTTCCCTCCCTTTCTTTGCGTTGACGATCTCGTTCTCTTTCCAGTTCACGGTCGAAGCTGGCACCATGTTTTTCTTTGTGATGGCTGCGACTCCGTGAACGATTTTGGGATCTCTTGGGACTCTGACTTTTCCTAGGCGTCCTTAACACACAAACATAAGAACACAAATCACTGAACAGAGCACACACATAAGGCACCTTGTCAAATCGGAGCGAGTGGGATAATTTTGTATTAGCAATGATATTTCTGACATTATAACATTACAAGATATGAAAGACAGTATCTGCTGTAGCTAAGTAACTCATAGTAGAAATTAATTTATGCATTTCAAAAGGAACTACAACCTAAAATGGTGAACAAAACTTGGCTACTGTTTAAATTATGTAAACTATAGGGCTGTACTGTCTCAGTCGATTAGATAATTTATTGGTCGATACGTTCTGGTTCGACAAATTCTGATCAGTCGATTTTTTTTTTTGCCGGGTTCATTAAATTTGAAGAGCTCATTTCATCAGGTGGAAAGCACTAACTTCTAATGGTGCTCTTTTCAGAAAACCCCTGTTTCACAGGTAACAATCTGTCTTCAGAACGCCCCCCTTGTTTTCACTCGTTTTGGATTAGCCCAACCCACTGGAGATCAGTAGGCAATAGAAGGTTTGATGCTGAATATTTATTTAATTGTGGGTATTTAATAGTCAACAAAGACATCGACAATGTGGCAGCATTTTGATAAAATTGATAATGAGAAAAAGTTGGAATGCAAAGCGTGCAAGGAATAGTTTTGCCTTCCACAGCTCGACGACAAACATGACATCATCTAGAAGCGGTAAGCTAGCTTGTCTGCCCTTCTCTGTTTTGAGAAACTTTAGGCTATATGAACATATCAGAATTGGCATATCAGTTATGCACCATTTCATTTCTGCTTTTGATCTGGTTTGCTTAATAAATATTCTTTTTTTTATTAAAGTGGACGTGACTTTTGTGTTTATTAAGAGTAAACACTTTAAGTTAATACTCTATTGTTCGTGTCTTAGCCGTGAAGCTGAGCTCATGTTCAGGCTCAGTGCAAGGACATGCACAGAGTGGCTGAAATTAGTGTCTGACAGTCAAAACTTGTAACTCAACAGTTCTTGTGATATCACTAGTTGACAACAGTGCTATTTTCTGAAATCATAGGCTATGATATTGTGTGTCAGACTCATTTCAGTGCAAAATAATTAGATAAAAAACAATTTAATATACTGTAAATAGCCTACTAGTTTATGTTTATTTATAACCAATTTAGGCGGACAACAAGGCTACCAAAGTCCTGCATACAGCTAACTTTTTTTTCTAATGTCATTTTCAGTTGATAATTTCAGGACTTCAGTCGACCAAGATTTTCTTTGGTTGAGTACAGGCCTAGTAACTGTTAAATTATGTAAATTATGTAAACACATGAGTCAGAGTAGCTATACCATAAAACTTCCCATGAACAGATTGTTACAATACAATGCAGCTGCCAGACATTTACCCCCGAAAATCAACAACTTAATCAGACTTGAATTAAGAACGTCCATTATGTTTAGTATGATGGGTGGAAAATAAACAAAACAAAAAATAATTAAAAAGCATCAGTGGTAAAAACGTAGCTTCACGCATCTGTGCCAAAATTACTAGTATTATTGGGACATGTATCCTATCCCACCCAAGGCTTGTCTTGAAACTTTATACCATTAAAAATGGTTGGTGATCTTTCAAACAACATGACAAACACTGATCATGGCTGATCTGATTAGCCAAATAATCTCAGCCCACCCACACACAAAGACTGTACCTGGAACGGCGCTTATCTCCATGCCTTGCTGAATCGGTTGCCACCTCCTCCTCCTCTTCCTGCTCATCTTTTTGCAGGGGTTTACGTGGTCGGCTCTTCATGTGCTGGTCAATTGCCTTCTGCACAGGAACAGGTATTCGTGGGAACAATGTTGAGAACCACTCCAGCTTGGTCAGGAAGGAGCGGAGCATCTCACCGACTGTCATTACACATCCTCCTCCAGCCTTCACGTCCAACTCCTGATCACAGAGACAAGGAAGGAAAATCATTAACACCACGACCTTAGACAAGCACTTATCGCATGGCCTCTGTTAACACAACGCTAATGATTAGACCCCTAAAGCCATTACACTGTAAACTGTCCAAAATAAAATGCTTTATTTGTGATGACCAAATACTGAGTCTTCACCTCTGCTCTCACCTGACTTAATATTCGGTATTTAAATGTGCCCTAGAATGTGAAATTGAATTTATTTTGGCATAGTTAAATAACAAGAGTTCAGTACATGGACAGGAAATACAGTGTGTATCTCTAACACCATTGTTTTCACCTTATTTAAATCTCATTTTTGAAAAACACCCTTGAAAAACAGGTGAATCTCCATATAACAGTGACTGTGACGCAACAGTAGGGATCCTTAAAATGTACGCCTCCTTAAAAGTTCAATGGCAGGCTGAACTGCGTAGCAGAAGGATAGTAGATGCTAAGTGTTCGGATGGACACATGAACACAAAAGAATTCTTTAGCTCCTTCATCTGAGACTCTGAAGAAACAATGGCTTAATTTATTTTTTGGAAATGGACCAACTTTCCAAAGTTGTGTATGGTCCAAACATTTCACTGACGACTGTTTCCTCAACTTGGGCCAATACAGAGCTGGCCTCGAACGTCTGAAAATAAATCGATCGAGCTACCGAGCAACAATTTCTGATGTGTAATTGTTCAAGTTCAGACAGGCAATCTTTCTCTCAAAATCGTTCAATACTGTTTATGCATCAGTAAGTCACCATTACATCAGTGACTAAAATATCAACTTCACATCGTTTCTTTTAGTAGGACAAAAGAAATCTTATTTAAATTGTGAATAAATTATATACTGAAAGCGATCAAATAATATTTCAAAAGCGCAAATTTATCTGGACAACTCGTTATGAAATCAATGACGCACGTTACACTGCACAACGAAGCTTTTACTGTATTTACATGATCGTGTCTGCATTGGTGAAAGCATTAGTGAGAGTGCAGAAACTGCGTTGCAAAAAGATTGTAGTAAAAACGTATAATAGCTGTAGTAAAAGTATTCGAGAGAGTTTCACATGTAATACATAGCTATTTCATATGCAAACATGTTGGCCAATCACAGCAATGGCCAGTTACACTGAATCCCCAGCAGACACGCCCCTTCAAACAGACCATTCAAATCAGAGGCAAAATCTAGGGAAAATGCCTTTTATTTCTAAATTATGACTATTTTTGATCTAAAAAAACACTAACATAAGTGTAACCCAGGAAACGTTATAAAATAATAAAATAACCCCATTCTAGGCCACCTTTAAAATAATATTGTTGTTTTGTTTGTTTGACTGTTATTTTGGACTTTATGATAGCAAATGAACAGCATGAACAATAATGCCATTGTATGAATTAGTTATTCACGCATATATAAATCCTGTCATGTAATGGCCAATCCTCCTTATATAGAATAAAAAGGCATTTTCTAGCCTGCTGGTCTCATGTCAACATTTAAATACATGATTTTAAATGGAACTGCCTGTCTGCATTAATTTTTATTATGTCAATGTTTAATAGTTCAAATGACTGCATGAGCTTAAAATAATTGACTTCCACAATGTCTCTTACTATGCACTGACTCAAAATAGGTGCGATGCTGAGGAGGTTGCAGGTCAGCTGACATATGATGCACCGGTGAGTGTGAAGGGGTGGAGTGGGTAGGTGAGCTTTTCTAACTGCACTCAGGAACGCCAGCCAAGAGTGTGGAGCACACCCTATATCCAATCCACCCGCATCACAAGGGCCATCTGGGAGAGAGAACAGGGCAGTCAGCCAGAGACACACAACCACCAACATGCCTGGCAGCAATGTTTGCTCAATGCGAATAAGATCTCCTTTACTGGAATATATTTAATATATTACTAAATACATAATTAGCGGGTGTGCAGGTGCATGAGAGACGAGCCAGCACCCCGTAATGGATATCTGATATTTACAATAAAATAGAAATCTCTGAGCCATTGAGGCAGTGTCATATACAGACTGCCATTATCTGGGCTAAGAGAATATGGCAAGCGATCACTGATCTCATATTCAAGCACTGAGGACCCACCTTCACATCTAGCTCAAACGACCATGTGACCATGTGCAACGAATTTGCTTGTGATTTAACAGCGTATCTTGTAGGGAACACTAAGCCAAATGAGGTCAAAGGTTGAAGGACAGCAATGTGCATCACAATCAGCATATGGCCTAAAGCTTTCTGATTACAACTATGTACATTAGAAATAAGAGAGAGATTAAGGCATTACCCGTGGTGACATACCTCCTCGTCGTCAAGGAACTCATCATACCAGTCAACCAAGTCAGGAGGAGGTTGAGTATACCTGAAATACACGACATAAGTGTGTATTCATTGGGACGTGCTGTGGTCAAACTCAAAAATATGCAGTAAACCATCCAAAATAATGTAGCATGACCTAAATTTTATCATGTAGGAGTCAAAATCTGCTAAGGGGTAATAATGGAAAAACAGTTTTAAAAAGTGATTGACTTATTTACAACAGGATCTTCAATTTAAATAAAAGTTTTTTGATATGAGACCATACAAACAGCTTTTGCATTAAACCACTCCTTTCCTGGTACAAAAATGAACTTGCGATAGATGAATGTAATTTTTTTGACAAGATAAATATAATTAACTACTCAAAAAGCATTAAAAATGTCTCCTGCACGTATGAAAAATACCAAAAATAAAACAAATTTCACCCCTTATACACGGTATCATGTCCATCAATAACTTAGGCTGGCTATTGGATGGAATATCAGAACTAAAAACCTTGAGATAGATAACACAATCATGGGCAGCAATCACTTAACCGAATATATGCCGGCTAAGAAATGAATACTTATTACCTTACGATTCCTTCTGTTTTCAAATCCACATCATTTGAATACCACGACATCGATGTCTGTCAAAAAAATAACGTGCACAACACACGTTAGTATTTACGAGAAGCAGGGGTTCAGCGTGCACACGCATTTCCTGGAAAACCCACACTACCTGAGGTTTTGAACGAGTCTTTCCGATAAGAGGGAGAAAAATGGGGGCTTCAACATGCTGTCTGTCCGGACGATAACGTGCCTAATAAATAACGCACTCAAGTATAAATTTGTTCTTTACTCTAAGTGGTTTAAAATATTTAACATTTTCTCTAACTTTGATCAATGCTTTAATTTCCCAATATTTTTTTTTCATGGTGTGTTACATTTAATTACCACTTAGCAGATTTTGACTCGGATAATTTTAGGCTCTTCTGCTCTACATATTCCTTAGCAAAGGCAACAAGTTTACCCTTCATGGCAGTGTTAAAAAGCTAAATATTAAAAAAAAAAGACAATTGAAAATAAACCCCTGAAACAAAGAAACTCAGTTAACGTTAAAACATCTGGGGTGGATCCGAGTCATACCTGATGTACATAAAGCCCAGTGCCCTGATATAGGGTGAATCTGTGTGGGTGATGAGACCCATCACTTGTTTGCGGGTCAGTTTCAGTGTGAACAGCTTATACAGCAAGCAAAATGCAGTGGAGACGATCCCACCAGTCCCAACTCCTCGAACCTGCAGGACAAACATCATGAGATTTAAAGCTAGACTGCTTTTAGATCAAGCGAATCACTCCCTTTATTTAATCAAAGTGACGAAGAGGATGGGAGGATGAAGTTGGAGGTCTCAAGGCACGTACTTCTACTTACCCCTCCGCACATTCCCGTCTGTCCCGCTGTCTTCCTGCTGCCTTTTTCCCATGGCTCCACATGGTTGACCTGATAAATACATTTAAATTAAATTAACATCAGACTTATGTATTCAAACCTGGCAATAAATTGAATACAACTATATTACACAACTCACCACTGTTCTAAATAATCACCAAAATCACATCAATTTTTAATGCAAGTTGACATTGTTTAAAAGGTGTTTGTCATGACAACTTGTCTTTAACAAAGACAAAAATGTCTTGATAATGACAACTTTAATGAGAATGCCCAATTTGCATAATTAAACATACAAAAAATTGAAAAAAACTTGTAATACTATTTTATATACTTGTGTAAGTCACTGTTAATCAACTGAGCACGTTTCATGGTGATATAATAATAATAATAAGCAGCTATTCACTTCACTCTTCGGAGTCACTAAGTTATTCACTTTTGTTGAATGCTTCTCAAAACAATTAATGAAATTGGTGACTAAACCGGTCAATAATATGCTACTGAAAGACTAAAGTTGTAGGGTAATATATATAAAAAGTCAGTGATACGAGTTTTTAACAACATGTGGTTGAGTTGATGACAAAAGATTAATTTTTGAACTTAAGCTAACGTTAGTAACTTAATTTCTGTAGCTAACGTTACATTTGAACTAGTTAGCATAGTTAGCCTTTATAGCCCAACACGGTAACGTATACTTTAGCATACATCCTAAACAAAGCAAAATTCATTAATTAAATAAAAAATATTTAACGTTACGTCTAGAAGAAAAACAACAAATGAGCCATCTACTCAAAGCATCAATAACATGAAATGGAAAAGTAAACCGCGGGCTTCGCGGGATGCGGCCCAGGTTTGTTACACCACCTTGAAGTAAATCTCGTCAACCACCTCGTGGTACGTCTTGAGCTCGTACAGCTGCACCTTGAAGTAGGGAGACGACAGGACGTTTGTCAGGATCATCGGGTTGAGGTTCATAGTCTTCTCGTTGCCCCATAACGGCAAAACGTTGCCGTGTTTCCCGCCGGCCGGTTTGCTCACGGCCTGCTGCTGTTGTTGCTGCTGACTAACCGCCATAGCAGGGCTTTCACAACGCCATTAAAATTCAAAACGAAATAAAATGACTGTTACCCCAAACAAATATATCTACAACGCGTCCAACGAGGCACGCGAGAGGCGGACCGACCTATCTTAATTCATTCGAATTAATTTTATATATCTTTTGACTGTTTTCTATGTAATGCTGGAAGACGCACGAGAAACGTTCTGATACGCCCGTTGCGCCGAGACGAGTTATGGGGACAAGATGGCGCACGGAAGAGGAACGGCGGAAATGGAAGCAAGCATGTGGGTTGCCATGTGTGTAACAGTGAACTACTCTTCTCCAAAAGGAAGATATTTGTGCAAACTGCGAGTAAAAATCATCACTCGTTCCATGTGTTGAAACGCATGGATTAAATAATTATGTAGTCGAATGTGACAACAAAACGTTTCGCTCACAGGGTGGAGAGAAAGTTAATTGAATTTCCAGGGAGGAATATTTTAAAAAAGACTTGGCAACACGGTCCTCCAGCGTGGTTCGACTTCGATATGGCTTGTACCCATGCTTATTATGATGTCTTGCAGACCATAATATGATACTTAATTATTTGCAGACCATAATATGATACTTAATTATTGTTTAAGTCTATTTTTCCAAATACTATTGGTGTTTGTGTGGCACTGATGGTCCAAATGTAATTTTCTTGCCCATTAGGGTTAAGATTTGTGTAAAGTACTTCTACAGCTTTTATATACTTTACGTTGATATACATAATATAAGTGTGAATTCATAAAAAAAAACACTCAGCAAGGGCCACATTAGATGTGCAAAAAGACAACTGCCAGGCAAATCACCAATATGATGACAAATCAAAACTACAGAACCAAATACATTATATAACGGTTTTATTTTTTTAAACAACATTTGTTATTCTTAAAATGCAACATATTACATGTTGAATTTTGACTGTGCATGTAATTACATAAATTTTATGCAAAAAACAAACAATAAAATAAAACAAATCAGGGAAGATGTTCATGGTTGTACTTTTTTAGATTTCTGTAGGCAGTATTCAAAAAATATGAAACAGTATTTAAGAAATCTTAAGGTATATATTTGATGACCTTTATCATTTGAAACGTCAGATATTTCTTTCTTTTTTAGCTTTTATGTTACAACTGAAAAACCAGAACATAAATGAAATCCACGTTTTCTTTATATACAACAAACTAAAAATATACAGCTCTGTAATCTACAATATGAAATCTGATAAACAGTTCTTTGTTAACCTTTAAAATTGGCACGTTTTTTCAAACAAATTCTTGCAATAATAAACTATAACATCTCACTCATTTTCAAACCCTTAAAAAAAAAGGATCCTGAATCAGGTTTTCTGCATCGCTGCTTAACTGAAAAGAGAATGCCTGTAAAACTAATTTGGATTATGCCATTTTAACACAGGCTTCTCATTTTTAGTGACTTGAAAAACAGTCAAGTATACCAGTTAGTACCTCACTAGTTTGTGGGTTTATTTGACATGGTGTTGAACCAATAACTACCTACAGCACAGACCAGCTGTCCTTTGTTTACTGTATATTTATCAAGTTTTCTTTTAAATTAACATATTTGTAACATTTAGACTATCTTTATGAGTGGTTTCACAAAAAGACTTCTATCAGAAAGATTTCAAGTCTACTTGAAATCAGTAGTATACTAAATATACTAATAATATAGTATAATTTATTTTTCCCCCATCTTCAAATTAGCAGCATCCGCTAAAGGAAACACAGGACAGTCCAAAGTGCATCAGTCCATGTCATTTGACTGAGTCCATCCATGTGATTTTTTAAAAAAAAAAGTTAATATAAAATAGGTCTGAAATACTGAAACACATCTTTTCGATTACACCAGTGGTTCTCAGTGACCTGAGACCTTCAACCATCTATTTTGGTAAAAGCGTACCAATCCAAGCATTTCCTGTTACTGTGAGCTTTTGTCTATCATCAGAGCTTGACCAGTAGGGGGAGCAGTGATGCCACAAATCCCTAGAGCCCATGAATGTGTCAGGAGCCCAGTATAGAACTGCTGCTTATGACTGAAGACAACTGCTGTCTCCTCATTTGACCGAGGATATTACATAACCTTCCACCGTGGATGTTCAGTCTAGCGTTTTATAACCACCTGTTCAAAAGCTCCAGCACCAACCCTGAATGACAGAAAGGGAGAGAGAAAGATACACATTCTATTAAATGACTGAATTACATTACCACCATACCAGAATTAAATTACCAAAACACCTCTCTACCTCTAAATAACATGCTTCCCATATTTGAAACACAATGAACATGCATCACACAAGGACAGCATAAGCAGAAGCTGTCCATTGCTGTAGTGACCTTGCGGCAGGGATGTTAGATAATATATCTCACCTGGTGTGCTGAGAGCCCAGTGCTGTGCTTCCTCCTGGCCCAACAAAGAGACGAAGACCCTCCTCTGCAACACACATATTTAGACTATATTGATTTTTTTTTAAATAAAAAATAAACATATCAAATGATGAACACTAAAATGGGCAAAAGCATCTCTTATACTTTCACTGAAGAAGGATCCTGAGTCATATTTAGGGGTCACAATATCATTTTTTACCACCCAGATCTCTAGCAACCAGCAATCCCTTAACATTACAGCACCAACTTTTGAACAAACAAGCACCAGTTTGAAGTCATTCTGGTC
>JAOTRC010000039.1:23351253-23362451 GCA_027497675.1 Cyprinella lutrensis
GATAAGACCCTTATTCATCGTCTGGAATCGTTTAAAGCCCTTTGAACAGTTTGCACTGAAACTGTCTTTTGGACCTTAAACCGTTTGGTTCCCATTGAAGTCCATTATATGGAGAAAATCCTGGAATGTTTTCTTCAAAAATCTTACTTTCTTTTCGACTGAAGAAAGAAAGACATTAGTAAATTATCAGCAAAAGTTTGATTAAAAGTGAACTACTCCTTTATGGCTTAAATTGAGATAATTAATTTTAGTTTCAATAAAGCTTTGTGACATATAATCAAAAGCTTTCGGATAGAATTCGATTTTTCGTGTCGGCTGATAATTTGCTCCATCATTTTTAATGAGGTTGTGTCAGGGAAAACAGGTTTACCGACATTTAGATTACTTTTTTACCTCCAGATATTGTTTGTTTCTGACACTCTGACCTCAATTTACTGTGAGTTTGAGCACTGTTTAAAAAAAGCCATTCTATGGCTTAAAAGTTTAATGTTGAAATAGAGCCAAATAATCACAGTTATCGCTATAATTCAGCTTCTGTGGTAATGGACAAATGCTGTCAGTGGAGCTTAACCTGTATTAAAGCCGGAACAGCTGTCTTCAGCAGAAGTCCTGCATGAAGAGAGATTCTCCAGGGTTTTCATGTCAAATCTCCCTCCTTTCACTCTCTCACTCTCTCTTTCTTTCCATCTGCCTCTCAGCATTTCTTTATATGTGTTCTCATATCAAGGTCAGATCTGTTATATTGCTCTCTTAAAAACCTGGTAAACCCTTGTGAGAATTTATGACCGTCTAGGAGAAACTGAGCAATATAAGGAGCGTGCAGGCGTTACGTCGTTTTTGGAGGTGTTTCAAGTTGCATTTTCTGGACAAGAAGCGAAAATGTCATCATTACTCACCCTTCCCATTCATTAATATTAGTAAAGTTCATTCTGAATAAAATTACATCTAATTTAATTGGAAAGTACATTTTAGTTGGCAATAAAGTACAAAATTAAACTTAATAAAAAACTTAAATAAAACACCTCAATAACTGCATTTAAACACCCTGACAACCACCCAGAACACCCCAGAAATGGCATAGCAACACAAACAACCAGTCAGAACACCTCAGTAACTGCACAGCAACGGCCTGGCAACCACCCAGAAACGCCATAGCAACACAAATAACCTCTTAGAACACCTCAGTAACTGCATAGCAACGGTCTGGCAACCACTCGAAACATAGCAACATTAACAACCGTTCAGAACACCTCAATAACTGCATATAAACACACTGGCAACCACGTAAAACACCTCACTAATTGCATACCAACACAAACAACCAGTCAAAACACCTCAGTAATTGCATAGCAACGCCCTGGCAACCATCCAGAACACCCCAGAAATGGCATAGCAATACAAACAACCTCAGTAACTGCATAGCAACGGTCTGGCAACCACTCAAAACATAGCAACATGAACAACCGTTCAGAACACCTCAATAACTGCATATAAACACCCTGGCAACCACCCAGAACACCCTAGAAACGTCATAGCAACACAAACAACCTGTCAGAACACCTTAGTAACTGCATAGCAATGCCCTGGCAACCATCCAGAACACCCCAGAAATGGCATAGCAATACAAACAACCTCAGTAACTGCATCGCAATGGTCTGGCAACCACTCGAACCATAGCAACATAAACAACCATTCAGAAAACCTCAATAACTGCATATAAACACCCTGGCAATGGCAACCACGTAAAATCCCTCACTAAGTGCATAGCAACACAAACAACCAGTCAGAACACCTCAGTAACTGCATAGCAATGCCCTGGCAACCTCCCAAAACACCCCAGAAATGACATAGCAATACAAACAACCTCAGTAACTGCATAGCGACGGTCTGGTAATCACTCAAAACATAGCAACATAAACAACCGTTCAGAACACCTCAATAAGTGCGTAAACACCCTGGCAACCACCCAGAACACCCCAGAAACGGCATAGCAACACAAACAACCAGTTAGAACACCTCAGTAACTGCACAGCAATGGCCTGGCAACCACCCAGAAACGGCATAGCAACACAAACAACCACTTAGAACATCTCGGTAACAGCATAGCAATGGTCTGGCAACCACTCGAACCATAACATAAACAATCGTTCAGAACACCTCAATAACTGCATATAAACACCCTGGCAACCACGTAATACACCTCACTAAGTGCATAGCAACACAAACAACCAGTCAGAACAACTCAGTAACTGCATAGCAACGGCCTGACAACCACCCAGAAACGGCATAGCAACACAAATAACCACTTAGAACACCTCAGTAACTGCATAGCAACGGTCTGGCAACCACTCAAACCATAGCAACATAAACAACTGTTCAGAACACCTCAATAACTGCATATAAACACCCTGGCAAACATGTAAAACACCTCACTAAGTGCATAGCAACACAAACAACCAGTCAGAACACCTCAGTAACTGCATAGCAACGCCCTAGCAACCACCCAGAACACCCCAGAAAAGGCATAGCAATACAAACAACCTCAGTAACCGCATAGCAACGGTCTGGCAACCACTCGAAACATAGCAACATAAACAACCGTTCAGAACACTTCAATAACTGCATAAAAACACCCTGACAACCACCCAGAACACCCCAGAAACGGCATTGAAACACAAACAACCAGTCAGAACACCTCAGTAATGGCCCAGCAACGGCCTGGCAACCACCTAGAAACGGCATAGCAACACAAACAACCCCTTAGAACACCGCAGTAACTTCATAGCAATGGTCTGGCAACCACTCAAAAAAGCAACATAAACAACCGTTCAGAACACCTCAATAACTGTATAAACACCCTGGCAACCACATAAATCACCTAAATAAGTGCATAGCAACCCAAACCAGTCAGAACACCTCAGTAACTGCATAGCAATGCCATAGCAACCACCCAGAACACCCCAGAAATGGCATAGCAACACAACCAACCTCAGTAACTGCATAGCAACGGTCTGGCAACCACCCGGAAAAATAGCAACATAAACAACCGTTCAGAACACCTCAATAACTGCATATAAACACCCTGGCAATCAAACAGCTCACTAAGTGCACAGCAACACAAACAACCAGTCAGAACACCTCAGTAGCTGCATAGCAACGCCCTTGCAACCACCTAGAACACCCCAGTAACGGCAACATAAACAGCCAATCAGTATTTGTGTCTCAGTAGTGAAATGAAATCAAATGGAAACCTGAAATCTGCTTCTCAGATATTTCTCTTCAGGTCATCTCATGTGTTCGAACTGCTCCTTGCTACCAAGATCAAATCAGAGATCTCAATATGAACTCAAATATTCCCATCAAATCATCTATCCTGCAGTGCATTTTTATTTTATAGCTAAAGTAAATAGTCAACCGAGACCTCATGAACTTTGAAAGGGTATCGAGAGGCCCGGCTCCATTTGCGCCCGTGTTGTGGTCATTCTTGCATTGCGTGATGTCTCTCAGCTGTCTCAGGTGTTGTTTGATAGGTCTCCGTCTTTTTGCATGAGGAGAGAGTGGGTGGGATGAACCCAGACAGGCTGTCGCTGTAGTTTTCTGTGCATAATACATTTCGACGTGCCTCGTTTTAAAAGCACCAGAACACATTCTCCCCCCTGCACCACAGAAGGACATGCGTCACCATCTCTGTTTGACCTTGTTATCGCTCTTGACTTTACTTTTAAGGTAATTACATTTTAATGTTTTTAGAATAATAATAAATAAAAACGTCCTCGCAATCGCATAAAGAATGAAGGAGGAAACATTAGACGGATGGCAGAAGAGGCTGATGACATTTTATCAGAAATACCTTCTTAGTCATCAGCATGTGGGAAAAACCTGTATTATGTAAATCTGACAGTCTCTAAATAATGAATAGTGAGGGAATATTCTGCTTTAATAATACACGTCTGCTTAATCGCTTGCGGTCTTGTTTTTCTTTTGGGTTCCGAAACTTAAAGGGACAGTTCACCCTAAAATAAAAATCAAGTCACCTGGTGACTCTTCAAATCACCACCTCTTCAAATCAAGAGAAATTAGATTTTTTTATCTTGATTTCTCTCAACTATTGTGCTTTTTCTAGGCGAGTTGACGTAAACCGTGACCCTAACAATCACACGGACACACACAGAGGACCAACGGACAAGGTCAGGATTTTTGTTAAATAATATATACATTTTATGTCATATTCCTCCTCAGCACTTTTTAAAAAGCTTGACGCTGGTCGGATAATTGGCGAGCGGGACATTTTTAAAAAAAATCTCCTTTTGTGGTCCATAAAAGAAAGAAGGACAAACAGCATTAAAACAACAGCAGGGTGAGTAATTTATGACTTACTTTTCATTTCAAGGTGAACTATCCCTTTAAAAACCTACAGTCCCCCAGCATGAGCGTGACAGTCACTCATTTCGGTCTTTTGTCACTCATTCCCGCCACACGTTGTATTTCTCACGCAGAAAACAAATATTTATAACTTGAGAAACAAATATCAAAACTTGAGAGCCGTGCCTCAGTACAGTATATGTGGGAAAATATCAATGGCTCCTCCTATGTTTAACTCTCAACTGCATTTCAAAATCAATGTTTTAATTCATCAAAAGCAGCAAGAATACCATTTATAATGTGGGCTTGGTGGTGAAATTAATAACTTAAATCTATAGAAAAAAAATTCAAAAAAAGATTCTTGCTTTAAGACTTTAGCACTGGAATCAAATCGCTCACTTCCAGTGTTGACGCACAATGTCACTCAGCTTTTAATGAACACTGCGTGACTTAAGGAGTACAAATAACGTGAAAGGCATGAAGAAAATCTAACTTACATCAGCCTCAGCATTCAAACAGGTTGACAGTGTAAAAACGCACAGAAATGTCATCAGTACAGGTCCAAACAAAGCTGTTTTAGTTCGCAGATCCACCACTGGTTTCCACACTGGAAGTGAATTAATCCGCTCCAGCTCCACTAATGTCTGACATTAGATCATTCATTTACTGCTTTTCTAAAACTGTCAACCACAGCATTAATAACCTTTGTGATGTTAAGTGTTATATTATAACAGTACAACTTTCTTAGTTGCATTTTCTCCAATAAATGTTTCGTATCTAGCCCCCCTAGTCCCACTTTGGCAAAAAAAAAATTAATTATAACTATCTCGTGCCCTCAAGATACTATCTGGTGGCCTCAAGATGGTAACTCGTGTCCTCAAGATAGTAACTCGTGGCCTCAAGATAGTAACTCGTGGCCTCAAGATAGTAACTCGTGGCCTCAAGATACTAATTTGTGGCCTCAAGATAGTAACTCGTGGCCTCAAGATAGTAACTCGTGGCCTCAAGATACTAACTCGTGGCCTAGTGATGAAAGTGATGAAATGAAAATCAAGTGATGAAATGTTTTCTGTATCGAGACAAATCTAGTGCGATGTCCTAAACTGCCAAGGTAATAGAAAACTGCCTAGCCGTGGTCCGTAAATGAAACGTCAGATTTGCGACCAAATGACTCATTTGAACCGATTCACTTTAATGAATGGTTAAAACAACTGATCTGTCCAACACTGAACTCAACAGACATACATCAGAAACACTTCCATTTATTAAATTCTAGAGTACATCAGTTACAATTCTACATTAGTTTAAATTCTATTAATATTAATTCCTATACGAATTTACTCCATGACAAAACCACCCCCGTCAGTCACTTCTAGAATGGTTCATTCTTTCCAAATTGAGCAATTCAAGTCATCTGGTAAATTCTTTTTATATCGCAGAACAATAAACGCAATGTCATTTTTTACCAATATCAAGCAGCCCTAATCCACACTGTGTTTTCTATACAGAGATCTCGACATCGCTAAATATCGGTATCGGCCATTACAGCAATATTAATATCGTTATCGCATCGGCCAAAATTTTCGCATCAGTGCACCACTAAGAATGACAGAAAAGCAATACATTTGGTGTGAATGAACAGACCAGATAACTTGGACTGCTGGCTGGCGTAACTGGCGTTTCTTGAGTGGCCACACTTTCCAACTTCATCTGGAACAGAACCATGACTTAAGCCACTTTTTCCTGGGTTTTCTAGAAGATAAAATCCAGTGGATTGTTAGCATCATTGTGAATTTTGGGATGGTTGAACTGCAAACTGGTCTTATTTACTCAAGAGTAGGGATGTGCGCTGGTGATGTAAAAAATATGAGATAGGAGTAGAAATCATATTTCAATGTTTTTGTGTACTCTTGTTGTAAGACTGGTAAAACTGGAAGAACTGGAAGAGAGGGCTGCTCCCTGAGAAAACTAAGGAAATTAACATTTGAACTCTCTCTTCATAATCATACTGAATCAATCACCTACATTTCTTTCCCTTCACTCCTTTCCCCCATTTCTTCGCTCTCTCATACAAAGGTCTCATCCCCAAAGAAGTAAAACAAAAGGTAATACAGTTTTTAAGAGTTTAGAGATATCTTGCTTACAGAGGAGGGTGGGTCTTTCATGCCAAATGGCATCCTGTCCTCAAAAGGTGTAAACTGCCATTAATACAAATTCTCATTGTTAGCACATGTTTAGGTTTCAGTCTAGGTCTAAGTATATAAAGAAATGTCTCAGCGTGATTTTGCAGCCGGATTAGCCTGTAATGCTGAATGTCCTTGGATGCTCAGCATCACTGTATGTATTTTTCCTGATGTCAGGTATACATCTTTTACACTTCATCTCTGAACATTTGATGTTTTGTTTTGATTATCTTTGAATTAATTATGTAATTGGCATGATAAATTGTCAAATTTGATTTTATTCGGACTTATTTTCCCAAGTAGATTAAGCGAATGCGTATGTTCCTGCAAATTTGCTTAAGGTAGTACCGGATTAGAATCAAGTTTTGAGTGGAGCATAGGAGCATAGGGCCAACCAATTGCGATTTTAGAGTTCCGGCTAATATTTGGTACTAATTCAAGGGTACTTGGACTGTAAAGGCTAAAGAATTTCCGTTTAGGACAGCAAAATTGACTAACCTAAATAGGGTTGGTCTTACCTCTGTTTTAATGTAATGTTGTTCTATCAAACTGTTTGTGGGAAACCATGGCATGACCAAACCAAAGCTACTACCAGAGAAGTAATATTGGTCAGCTTATATAGTGATCATGACCTCTGACTAGAGAGAGTATTATTTAAATTCAAGTTTATATAGATTCATGGAAACTATATAAAGTATCTTATTACTATTAGTGAATGCAACCAACTAAGGTATTAGTCAGTTACCTCTGTTTATTGACCAAAAATGGATGAGTTCGAGATTGTGAAACCAGAGTTAAATGACCGGCGCAATGTCTTTTTGTCAATGTCAATTTTTACAATGTCTTTAATAACTTTTCTGGGCCAGCAAGTTTCAATAACATAGAAGCCTATGGAGGAGTGAGACAACTCTCATATTTAATCAAAAATATCTTAATTTGTGTTCTGAAGATGAACAAAAGTCTTACAGGGTTGGAAAAACATGAGGGTGAGTAATTACTGACAGAATTTCAATTTTTGGGTGAACTGACCCTTTAATAAACTCGTAATATTTATATCTGTAACACGACTTGGATGAACTGTAATAAAGTGTGCGCTCTCACTTTCATTTCTACCGTGATCACTGATCAGTAACGTTAGGCCTATCGCTCTGGAGACTGTTAACTGGATCACGAACAATTGGTACAGATCCATCCTCGAGTAACTACGAGAGTAAATGACGACTGCTATGTTCATTCTTACATCCAACAACATACCACCTCAATCGCTTAGAAGACATTCTTGTCTACAGCTGCTCGGTGTCGAAGTAATGGTTGAGTGTGTACAGCTCACTCAGGGCAGGTCTATGCTAATACGGCAGTGTCCGTCAACAGTTGTGGGAGGGGCTTGTGGAAAAAAAATACATCATATTCCCCCGAATCTAATAACGGGTTGTTCTGAGACAGAGCTTATAATTTATGGGGATTTAAAAAAAGAAAGTTCTTCGAGTAGAAAGTTCAAAAGAACGGCATTTATTTGAAGTAAAAATCTTTACATTATTCATAAATGTCCTTAGTATGACTTTAGATCAATTTAATGTGCCTTTGCTGAATAAAAGTTAAACTACCATTCAAAAGTTAAGCAGCAAAAACTGTTTTACATACATTACATAAATGTAGCGTAAAAATATTTGGTAGTTTATATAGGTGGAAGATTTTTTTCTGTGTGTGGATTGTCAAGGTACCTGTACAGGTGAGAGTTGCTTTCTGTGTCTCTCCTCTTCTGTCCTCGTGTAGACATGTCTCTGTGTCTCCTGGAAAACCAATGGTCATTGATGTGGATGGAGGCCTGGAAAAATAAAGAAAATGTCATCATTAAAATACATGTCATACAACTGTAATGTCATACAGTTGCTAGGGTGTTGTAAATTGTTGCTAGGGCGTGGCCAAACAGTTTTCAGTGAGATATTTAAAGACTACCTGTCAGTCTGTATCAAAAGAGCCCATCCCTGAGTCTCTATGTTGTTCTGCTGCAGAGACACAGCCAATTAATTTTATTCTGGTTGCTAGGGTGCTCTAAATGGTTGCTAGTATAGACAGTTGCCAGGTTGATATTTAAAGACTTCATCTTTAAATCAAAAGAGACCACCACCCACTTGTCTGTACAATGTTAAAATATAATCCATCCTTTTTTTCAATATTAAGTCTATGGGGTGGTTGCTAGGGTGCTATAACTGGTTGCTAGGCCATAGCAACAAAAGTTTAAATGTAACTATATATTGGCTGCTTGCTAAGCCAAGTTAAATGAGCCCACCACAATTTGGCATTCTGATGCGGAGATACAACCTCACATATTTACGGCAATGTAAATCTATCTATGGGATTTTATTTCGACCACTTTTTTTTTGCCCGCCGGAAGAACATTGTAAGATCAATTAAGTCACAGCACACCTATCCTCAATAAGCCATATGATTTGACAACACATTCATGGGTCTACAATAAAAGGTGCGGCATGAGTTACATAATGAGTAAGAGGAATAACAATAGTGATGCAAGCACCACTAATACATTTTTCAAAAAAAAAAAAAGAGGTCGGGAAAAAAAGTCCAATGTTTCAAGAGAATGAATAAATCAAACAACTTTTGATACTTTAAGATATTTTTGCATCTTCCGAAGCTCAAAATCTCCAAATAATTTAACTGAATAGCATGTAATTTAAAAGTATGGATTCCTTAAAATTTCTTCAGTGTTCAAAGTCATAAAGTGTTGAAAAATAAATAAATAAATAAATAAATAAATAAATAAATAAATAAATACATAAATAAATAAGGGTGAGTAAAACCGAACCCAGTCAGGTCATGTAAAGTATATGGAACAAATAATCTATGAACCACTGATTTCAGAAGGATATTAATCTGACATGTCACTGGTTTTAGTGCCTCTAAAACTTGACAGTGACATAAAACTATGACGTACCAGCCAGAGCTAAAAGCACTTCAGGCACAGTATGAGCACTCCCACACACACTATCACACCTTTCATGCCTCTCATAAACACATACTCATAGGGAAACACCACCAAACACTTTGCTTTAGGAGTGCGTATGACTATTTTTGACAACCAAATATCCACAGTGAAGGAATGATACAACTCTCACTGAAGCACATTTCAAGGGGATAAATATATTTTATATCAGGTTAATGATATTTTATATGGTCCAACACAACCCTTACCCCTAAACTTACCTCTTTTAAAGTAGTGGGGACAAGTAAAATGTCCTCACAAGTTGATTGACATGCACACACACACACACACACACACACACACACACAGAGATATGTTTATTGGAGCTGTGTGCCAACTGCCAACTCGCTTATATAACAGGAAGCACATCTTTCAATGTGTCAGGGTGCTTTGTGAGGTGATACATTTATCTCCCACTAAATGTCAACTATTCCAACATACACACAAACGCATTCCGCACAGTTACACTGATATGAAACCATACCAAATGTAGTGCTTCAAGTCTATTTAAGCAGAATCAGATCAGCATAAAGAATCGAAATAAAGAAAACTTCTAAACAAAAAAGTTAATTATTGACATAATAAAAGTATTGTTCTTCTATTACAAACAACCTTAGCATAACCAGTGCTGAATAACATTCAATTACAATAACATTTAACACAAGAAATATTTCTTATTGTTATCAATGTTAAAAACAGTTGTGTTGCCTAATATTTGTGGAAACAGTGATGCTTCTTTCAGAATTCTTTCATGAATAAAAAGTTCAAAAGAACAGCATTTACTGTCACTTTTAAACAAGTAATATTATAATTAATATCTTTTAAAAAAAGACCCCAAAACTTTGAATCGGTACAGTAAACCTGCCACATGAGCTAATTTTCTGAGGTTTTAGGCTGCAGACACTGAAAAAACACCTGTGTGTATGGCTAAAAGCTACCAGGAAGTGGTTGAATCAGACTTCCTGTGTTTATGCGGTCCCAGACATTGGTGTCAGACAAACCGTATGGCGGAAGAACACTGGTGCAAACTCACATACTGGCATCTGCACACGACAACATAAAAGCATCACGACAGCTGTGCCTGAATTGTCACATCAACAAGGTCATTCTAAGCCGCTGGGGTTCTCAATGTAATATCAATAATATCTTGTTGAAAAGACCAGTTTAGACCAGAATGAATTGCAGGTTTGGCATTGATCTAACTGGGTTAACAGCAAATCTCCACTATGTACAACTATGGTCACATCGTTACCAACAGAGTTCAATGGAACCTGCGACCATAGTTGGCTAACAATGATTTGGGGAAACGCACGCCAGTATGGTCTTTTTGTCTCATTAATTATGCCTCATTAAACCAGGGTGTTCGAAGCTGAGGAAAGGCTCCAAAACATATGCTGGTCTTTTCAAAAGACAGATTCTGATTTGAATATGAAATAATTTTCAAATTTAAATTAAGGGAGAACTCACGTTTTAAAGCAGGGATCGCCCGACATTAGCTGCATATTGATATTCACCTAGAAAAGAAGAGACAGGTGGTGAATAGTTATATTAGATGTAGCAGATTGAATATTTCATTAATACCCATTACCCACTGAAAACATCAAATACTGGAGTATTGCGTGATAAATTGTATTTTCACGAAGGATATAGCC